>CM019179.2:34525092-34800070 GCA_009739505.2 Apolygus lucorum | reverse complement strand
TTCTCGATTTTGGTTTATTATTTCTAATAATAAGCCTATGTGATCGTATCGCAAAAAATTTTTATAACCCCCCCTCAAACTTTGTCACTTTACGTTTCAAGGTGCGTAGAATCCAAATTTGCAATGTCCGTCCGCCGTCCCCCGTCCGCCGTCCCCCGTCCGCCGTCCGTTGCACTTTTCTTAGCAACACTGGACCGATTTGGTTCAAATTTGGTATATGGGCTCCATTTGGGGTCTAGTTGTGCCGCGAAGCTTTTGGTTGATGTCAGTCACTTCTAAGGGGTGAAAATTAAGGGTTGAAATTTTCAAGAGTGCCCTAGCTTGAAAACTCTCGAAATAAAGGTATCGTTTTTTCACCAATTTTAAATAGTATTGAATTTTTAAAAAAATTTGAGACCACCCGGAGCTTTGTAGGACAAACCGTTCGGTCCCTACGAGTACTTGAAGGTTTTCCTTCGATAAAACAGAATCATGAGTGTGAATCGCAAAAGAGGTCTAATCTCCATTCAAATTTTATCGGACTAAAATGCGATCGCTGTTCATTTCTTCGATTTGTATACAGTTTTGCCATCTGCGTAACCAGTAATCAAATTTCAATATTCATATTCAATATTCAATATTTCAACATTATTCAATATTCAATATTCAATATTCATTTCAAGCTTCATGAAGCTTTCTATTTTTCCAATCGAGTGTGAAGCGTTTAGTTCTTTCTAATAAACTTGATTGTGAAGGTGTGAAGCCAGTATGGTGTGGTAGGTAGTACCTAGCTGGTAGGTAAAAAAAAGTTGGTAGGTAAAAAAAATGTTGGTGGGTAAAAAACGCTGCAAATCATTGCTCAAAAGCTTCTTCATTCTTCATATCACTGATCAGCTGAGTGAGCTCCGAAGCCATTTTCAATCCTATTGAATGAAAGTGCTCTTCCAGGCGTCTCCAGCATTCGAGGAGATCTTCTTCAGTCCTCAGATCACTGATCAGCTGAGTGAGCTCCAAGGCCATTTTCAATCCTATTCAAATCAGAAGGGTGATCTATACAGAAAATAATAAACCTTTGAGCAATGATTTGCAGCGTTTTTTAAATTTTGATCGGGTGGCCTAGAGCTAAAATTTGACCTTACACAGATCGTCAGACTCGGCACCAGTTGTTTGAATCTTTGAAGAACCGTGAGAATCGCGCGTAAAAATCTTGATTTTGGAAGACAAATTTTCAAAAACTTTAGCTCGAATTCAAGTAGTGAAGAAGCGAAAGGAAGGGGCGAAGTTCATTTGACGTCGGTTATTACTTTGATAACCTCCTGAGGGGAGACTTCGTCCATCTGGTACTTTTTCAATTAATCCTCATTAAGAAGCACTCAGACAAACACGAAAGAGTCGCTAATTCAAGTAACTGCCTCCCTCACCTGCCTCTCCCTTGTTCTGTTCATTACTCCACAACTCCCGATTCATTCATTAAAACTTCCCTCGAAACTTCTTCGTTTAAAAAAAAAGTCAAAAATCATCGGACCTCAAACACTTAGTTGGGTTTTAATTTACCAACAAGTGAGCGACCTGCATTTTTGCTCGAGGCAAAATACAGGGTGTAACACCTATGTTCCTGCCATAGCCTAGGGATTGATTGTACAGCTAATTTGTGACATTTTTTGCCTCTGAACTTTTTTTTAACCCCCAATCCAACTTTTTTCACTTTTAAGAATTATTTCGTGTTTTTGACCTAGCATTATTAAAATGTTATTATCTCCTTCAATTTACTAGGTAAACTCAAATTTGACGATACCATTTTTTTGCGTTAAATTTTCTATCTCCTCAATGGAGAATTAAAGTTTTTAAATGGGTAAAATGGGTGAAAAATGAACTTGAAGAGGAAAAATGGTCAAATCTTGAAAATCTCAACTTTTTTCAACCGCTCATAAGTCCCTGCCTAAAGGTTGACCCAAAAGCTCAGCTTTCCAACGGTATGGTCAGAATTGCTTCCAGTATTTTTATTAGTGGAGAAAAACTTGATTTTTTTCCTACAAAATCGACTGTTTGACGGGAGGATTCGGGGGGTCTCCTCCGCAACCACTCCTCTCACTCTCCATCCAACCCCGATTGCTCCCGTCAAACCGTCGATTTCGTTGAAAAAAATCACGTTTTCACGCATTCAAACGCGGTTTTCTCCACTAATAAAAATATTGAAAACAATTCTGACCATATCGTTGGAAAGCTGAGCTTTTGGGTCAACTTTAAGGCTTACAGGCAAGCATTTACACGCTGGAAATCAGGGACTTATGAACGGTTGAAAAAAGTTGAGATTTTCAAGATTTGACCATGTTTCCTCTTCAAGTTCATTTTTTACCCGTTTTGCCTATTTAAAAAACTTTGGTTATTCATCAGGGAGATAGAAAACTTAACGCTCTTTCCAATGGTATCGTCAAATTTGAGTTTATCTAGTAAATTGAAGGGGTTATTAACATTTTAATGATACAAGGTCGAAAGCACGAAATAAATCTTAAAAGTGAAAAAATTCGGATTTTAAAGGGGTTAAAAAAAATTCAAGAAAAAAAGTCAACAAATTAGTTGTAGAATCAATCCCTAGGCTATGGCAGGAACATAGGGGTTACACCCTGTATAGTCTGTAAAGCGGGTGTGGGTGTGACACATAGATTTCTTGTATTTTATCGACAACCCGATCACGACAAATTTCACTACACTTCCAATTTATTAGAAAACATTTTGAGCCAAACCAGAGCCATCTTTAAAAGTTGCATACGGTTGGCTTTAAGGAAATAAAATTGAGCGTGTAAAGTGGCTACACGAGAATTTGTGTGCATTGAAAAGGCACACGTTACCCATATAATTCCTGGGAGATCAACTGAGGCAAAATTTGCATAATCTCAGGAAATATCATCAAAAAATGGTGAAATTTGAAAAACTTGTGCTCGTGTAACAAATTTCACGTTTACTTGATATCAATATCACGATAAGTATGAGATTCATGTGGGATATCCCAGGGAAATCATGGTATGATGCAACATAAATTTATTTTCAACCCTTTTTCAAACTTATTGTTCAATTCACCCTCGGAAACAATTAATTTTTATCAATTACGACTCCTAGGGGGGTGTGACGTTGGATGGTTTGCTTTCTGTGGGGTTTGTTTTTACGAGATCCGACATCCGGGATCACGACAACGAGAGGGGAGAGGGAGAGAGAGCCTTACAAGACTTTTAGCTGCGCCATATCTCATTTTTATTGAGAATAATCAAGGTTAGATGCCCCATGGGTTATATACGAGGCCATTAAACAAGGCTGAAGCCCAGGAAGGGAGAGCTTTTCCTTGGAGGAGCCATTTCCTCCGATCTTAGTGTTTTATGTGTTGGATAAGATGGACATCTTCGTCGAAACTGATTCGAAATGTATTATTGTTTATTAGTTGCAATGAAAAATTTGAAGAATCTTCAGGATTATGTTTCAAGTTATTTAGAAAAATTACGCTGATAATTTGTGGCTCCTTCGCCCCCGAAGCCGAACTTTCAGCACTGGGCATTGAGTCCGAGCTCCGTCGCATAGAGTTCTTTTACGCAAAAATTGGTCCAGCCAGCTCGTTTCGGAACTGAATCATTCATACCCTTCTTGGAACGTATTCAATAATGTGAATGAATGAATGTTTTATTTGCTGTGTAACACATAGTCAAACCATAGTCAACATAAATATTTAACAATGGCTAACAAATGAATATAACAAGTGATAATACTAGGACAGGTAACGTAGGTAATTTAAAAAAAGAAAAAGGGTGAAGAAGAAGAGTAACAAGAAAACTCCAAGCCACAAAAGCAGCGGAGCCCGGCAGGGGGTACCCAGCCGGGCCCTGACCCACCCACCATGGCGCTCCCAGACCGTATACCCAAATGGGCAACGGCCAAGTTTGCATTGCATTAGGTAACTACAAACGAGGAAAATCCACCAAGGAGGGCCAAGAACCCCGAACGGGACACCGCAGCCGACGGCCTCGAACCGGAGGTGCTTAAACTAAAATGACTAGAAAATATGGCGATGGACTAATGATGACTAGGAAATTTGAAAGAAGATTAAAATATTTTACAATAAACAAGCCACCCAAATAATTGTATATCCTATTTTCACATCTATATTGAAACGTATCCTATCCTAATATCACAGCAAGAGTACTTATCATAAGAGAGATCACAGAGTCAACTAGAATAAGTAGCACATGAATACATCTGAGCTAGGCTGATCTGAGTACTTATAATAAATATTCCTCAGGTAGTAGCTCGTCATAAAATAAGTTAACTAAAACAGAGATCATTAAAATATAAATTAATTTTGGCCTATTTATTATAAATCATGAAATTCTATTAGAAATCATACTAGCTTCAAAATGTTCGTCAAAATTGTAAAATTAAAGTAAAAAAAGTAATCAACCATTTCAGATTGGATTTTCGTCCGACTGCCATTCCTGGCGTCGCGGACGTGATCAGCTGTCTCCCAGAAGACAGAATCAGGGAAGGGAAGGGACAGATCAGGGAAGATTAGAATTTGTTCTGATGATTTCCCTCATGGCTTCCCATTGGCCTCACCGCCCTGGGTTGGGCTCCCGAGGCGAGCCCCGAACTCACGGCCCCTGCAACCGCTCCGAGTCTCGTCTCGAGAGACACATGCCGTAGCTCGCTCGGCCACAGCTGACCCTCGTCATAATTGTATGGAGCAGGCTTGTAAAGAAATTCAACAACCGTTCGTTTAAAACTTTTTCTTTTTTGGTCTCTCACTTTCTTAGGGATAGCATTAAAAAACTTTAAAGCCCACTATTTTGTACTGTTCCGGGACGCACTTAACCTACTGAACGGTATTCGAAGATCATCGGAATTTCTTCTTGTAGTCATGTGAGGCAGCTCCAAATTCATCCTGGTGGTCATAGACGTACAAAAGGCACTCGAGAATATAAATTGCAAGTAATAATAAGTAACTTTCGAAATTAAAATTGGTAGTGCTGAAAATTTCGTGATACATACAGTCCTATAATGAAAACGCTGCAAATTATTACACAATGGTTTATTATTTTTCTACATAGATCACTCGTCTACAAAATCACCAACCATCCAATATGAAGAAGAAGAAAAAAAAAAATCAAAATCACCAACCATTGATCGCATTTTGGTCAGCTCTAATTTGAACGGAGATTAGGCATCTTTTGCGATTCACACTCGTGTTTTGATTCATATATATATATTTTAATACAAACACTTAAATTTTCGTAGGGAGCGAACGGTTTGTCCTACAGAGCTCCGCGTGGTCTCAAAAAATTCAAAAAATTCTATAGTATCTTAAATTGAAGGAAAAACAATACCTTTATATCGAAACTTTTTGAGTTAGGGCGTTTTCAAAATTTTAAAATTGATTTTGGAACCCTTAGAAGTGACCTACATCAACCAAAAGCTTCGGGGCACAACTAGACCCCAAATGAAGCCTACATACCAAATTTCATCAAAATCGGTCAATGCTAAGTGGCAAAAGTGCCGCGTACGGCGGACGGACGGCCAAATTTTTATTCGATTTTTGGATTCTACGTACCTTGAAACGTAAACCATCAAATTTTGAGGGGGTGTTAAAATTTTTTTTTTCTTGGTCGATTCCAAAGGTTCATTATTGAAAATAATAAACCAAAAACGGCCTTTGGTTAAAAGAAAACAAAGAAAGTTGATTGGAAACAGATACCAAACAAAGAAGATTCGCCAAAATTAGACCATTGTGGACTACCTTCAATCTTGAACTCAAGTAAAAAACGGTCCTCAATAGAAAAATCGTACTGCCAGCTCGATGGCAAGTCACAATAGGAGTTAAACTCCTGGGTGGAAATAATTAGCGATATTGTTGGCACTTTGAGGAAAAATCGAGGGGGAGCTGAGAAAAGGAAGTGAATTAAGGGTGGAACGTCGAAAGAGTTATCCGACCACTAACTCGATTAAATTAGAAGGGAAACGCCCAGAGCGGGAGACACCGCACAGAGAGGGTTCTGGAAGGGTTGAAGGAGAAATGTTTGTAAAACATTTTCGAAAAAGGAAGGAGGCGTAAAGGACTTTTCATAATTCCTGGCGTTAATGCAGGGAACGAAGGCTCCCGAGGTGGAAGTTAATTTGGAGAACCTTCTTCGACTTTTGGACGTTATTAAATCTTCAGTGGGTTCTTCAATGGTGCTGTCTTCATTCGGAGAAGTTCAATTCTATACAAACTGAGAGGCGGATGTTTTGATTGGTAGAGTGAAAAGGATTTGAAGAATCCACCCTGTTGAGGATTCTTAACAACTAATTAGATTAAGCTACCCTAAATGGTAAGGAAGTAGGGAGGTGGGACTCATGTATAAATACAAAGTTGAAAATGAAGATTCTATTGCTCATGTAATTCTATTCTCCTCTCCATGATACATGGCTGCTTGCTCTGCTTGCAGTTTGTCATCACAAGAAACAACGCTTTTGCTGCACTTGACGCTACATTTTTCCGATTTTAGTAAAATAAAATTTCTTCGCCTGATGATATCACTTTTGGGGGAAACATTAATTTTCGTTTTTCTCTGGGTGAAGCTTGCAAACGTGGTGAATACTTTTTGAACTAATTCCGAGACATTTAGCCTCATCTTGACTCATTGTGCTCTAGGCCACCACTCCTCGCCTGTGCAACTCCAAAATGTAAACAACTATTACTGTGGCTTCTCTTGACAAGACATAAAACGTAAGGAAACAACTGTCCAATCAGATATACAACTGCATGAACTATACTGTAACCAAAATGAATCAGAAGCATCTGCCTCATCTGCACTGTGAACTAGTGACTGGCCAGCCAGGCTTATTATTGAAAATAATAAACCAAAAGATCTACTCATCCAAAAGAAGGCTGGTGTCAAAATTCTCAGGATAAGGCCTTCTTTCTATTAAAAATTAAAAAAAAAATCAGGCGCACTCCTGACTTTTTGCAAAATCCCAAAATGATGGATCCCTGAGAAGTTTAATCTGAGCTTAGAGCTCAGAGCACGGGGAAGATTTCCGGAGACAATCCTGAAACCAATGCAGTAGTTCCTCAGTGTTGACAAATTGAATAATCTGACATTCGAACGAGATGTTGAAGAAAGGAAATTATATCCCCACTATTTTGTACTAAAACTGAAAGTAGCCAAGGTCTCTATGGTGAGGAGGACTGACGTGACACCGTACTCACCAAGATTGGACCATAAACAAATTGCTGGTAGATAATTTTATTCCAAGACGTACTGCAGAATACTCTCACCAGAGTTAATAACAGTCGTAAATAGGTTCCATTCTGCTCTTTGGTTAGGATAGATTAGGATCACATTTTCCATGCTCAAAATGATGACATCCCAATATCCGGGTCAACCTGGTCAACAAAAAGTGATTCCTGTTTTGTTTAATTACCAAAACACAGAGTTTGAGTGCTTGCTCCTCTGCTTTGGTGCTGCTGGATGCCATATTCAGTGTTTGAAGCTTGAGGGAGTCGTTGAAATACTCTGAATCGAGTCACATGAGGGTGACTAACAGACTTTGGAAAAACCTCGAAGTCACCGTGGATGAAGCGATATTTCTCGCTCAGTCGAGCGAACCGCGATTCGAAATGCGCCGCACGTCCCAAAGCCGGTTACTTTTTAAGATGAGTGGGTCGAAAGCCCCAGGGAGAGGGGACCACAAAACATTTGCCTTCCAGGAGGACCGCTTTTCAAAGTATTTTTTTCGGTTTCCGTCACCCCCTCTCTTCCTTCACTCCTTCAATTCGGGCCTTTAGAGGTTAGTAAGCCCCTGAATCAATCTCGGCTCATAAGGCAGAGACACCGCCGCGATATTTCTCCATCTCTTCCGGACAATCAACGACCGAATGGTCTATTGTTGACAAGAAAGCGGCCATCTGGTTACATTCGTACGAAAGAAAAGTTAATATAAATGGAGGATTTGAGGCGGCTTGGCTTGTGGTAAATAAAAGAGGGTGGTGACTAGAATAGTCCTGAGTTTTTGAATTATTCTCGAACCAACCCTTGTACTGCAACAAAGGTGACTTTGACAAACAGATTTTTACTGCCTACAAAACTTGGCATATACAGGGTGTAAACGTTAAGGGCGCACAATTGGCTAGGGATCGATATTACAACTCATTTCCAACAAAAAATGTCTCTTAGCAATTTTTTTTTAGAGTTCGTTTTCGAGTTATTTCACTTTTAAGATTTTTTTCGTGTTTTCGACCTTGTTCAATAAAACTGTCATAGCCCCGTTAATTGAAGAAGTAAATTCAAATTTGATCATACCATTGGAAAGAGCATAAAAATTTCTGTCATGATAATGCAAGTTCAATTTTTTGTAAAGAGATTTAAATGTAAAAAAATAAGCCGAAAGACAAAAATGTGTAAATTATTGAAAATGTTCAGTTGTATCAAATGTTTGCTAGCCTCACTGAATGTACGGCTTTTTTGCCTGCAGTAAACCTAAAATTTGGCCCAAAAGCTCACCTTTCCTAGGGTATATTCAGATTTTTTTTTAATGCTTTAATTTTTCGAAATTTTGTGTTTCCGCGAGAAAAAGCGTGAAATTTTTATCGAATTCGTGGGTTCAGCATGACGTAGCGACTTTTCACTTGCGGGTGAATGACGCTTGGGGCGGTTTTCCAAGTGATTTTTCTCGCTGAATCGAATAGTACCACTCAGACTAATACAAAAGATCTAGGTAGGGTGATAACGACGTGGAAGTAACTAGAATGTAGATACCCTTGTTCTCCTAATTCGGGTTCCAGTGGTGATTTCAATAGTTCTTAAGGTTCGGATTGTTGGATCATAATTATCTACACTCAAGTATTCTAACGAAGTGTTCTATTTCTTTTAGTATTGCTGTTATTCTTAGGTAAGTTTGGATTCAAATGTGAAACCACTCGGTCAGTAGGTGACTCACTCGTAGTAAACACCAGCTGCAATGAAGGAATCAATGACCGACAGCTCCGTTGATCCAAAGGAGAATCAATTTCCTCACCAATCTAACACGAGTTCACCTGTAGCGATCAGTTCAGCTGTCAAGATCAGCTCCCAACTAATTGTTATTAGGGCAGAAATGACGTCGAGAGGGGGCGAGAAAGGGGTTGAAGCGAGATAGACGGGCGGAACAGGAAGTTCCCACGAAGGACCTGCGGGGGCTGCTCGCCGCAGACAACTCAGATATGTGGAGCAACTGTTGATTGTTTACGCCCCCAACTCGTTCCCACACTTGCACGGAAATTAGACGCAGGAGCCGTACATATTCGCCCCTTATGTGTACCTCTCGTCGCTGCTTCCTGATTTTCGGAACCTCAGGGAGAGAAAACATATTGTTTGGTAATGCTTGTACTCCAGGGGACGTCTCTTCGAGTGAGAAGTAGATTGTTCAATTTCAACAGTGAGCGATTCACGCGGTAAAACCTGGATTCTTAATTAACTTTTACCTGCACTTAAAGTGTTTCGTACTAAGAACTGAACTTAGTGAAGAAGGGAATGTTCAAACACGTAGTAAAAACGCTGCAAATTATTACACAATGGTTTATTATTTCTCTACATAGATCACTCGTCTGCAAAGCCACACTATCCAACATGAAGAAAAACATCGATCGCATTTCGGTCAGCTAAATTTGAACGGAGATTAGGCCTCTCGCTATTCACACTCGTGTTTTCTGATTTATCGTACGTCCAATCCTTAAATTCTCGTAGGGAGCGAACGAGAGAGAGAGAGAGAAAAAACATGCTTTATTAATACATATTTAGATAACAATTTTATAAATCGATTATATACAGTATAACAACGTAAATTATTTGTTGCTTTAAAGTGCTTGATAAAAGCATAAATTACGACGGAGACATTTGTCTGTCTGTCAGAGAATCACGTAAGCGACACAAGGGTTATGTTTAGCCCTGAACGATTTTTAGCGAAAAATTGGACCGGCTATTGTCCGAATAGTCTACAAAACCCCGGACTCGGAACTGAACAGAACGAACACACTTTTATCAAACTGGTGTAAAGGATTTTGTATTAAAACTTGTTTACAAGAACGTAACACTTTACTTGAACTTCACAAGTAAGAACGAATGATTTGGAGCCTTCCAAATTGATCGAATTTAATGGTTTTTTGGGAGAACAATAAGACGGTACTTTTTCATAGAAAAACGGAAAAAGCGGAATGAACAAGATGGCGACAGACGCAGGACGGGAAAAAAGAGCCATCTCAAGAAAAATTATAATTTTCTCACCAAGAACGATCTCACTCAAAAAAGGGAGTGACAAGACGCGTTCCGATCAAGAATAAATTTAAATAATTATCTACGATAAGAACTTAATGACGGATCAAAAGATTCATTTATTTAATCAAGGAACAGGACGACGATCCTAGCGCTCAAGCAAGCAGCGGAAGCTGAGAGAAGTCTGTAGCGGGAAATTCAAACTGAACGCGGCGGTTAGTTCAAACCTTCGGCTGAGGCCGAACAGGTTAATTAAATAAATAAATTAGTACCTACAGTATTTGAATTTTATATTCTTGAGAGACCCAATCGAGTTGAACGGCTACCAATTGAATTCACGGACAAGGTCAAGTCTATACATCCATGCAGCTCTACAAAATGTTGCCAAGGAGACCCATTTGTTCTGGTCGTCCAAAAACTCCACAAGCTCCTCCCTTGCGAGTGATCTTCGTCCAAGGAACAGGACCCGAAACTGTCGAAGGATCGGGCAGACTCCAACGAAATGCAGCACATCTTCGAGTTCTCCAAGGTTGCACAGTGAGCACAGTTCGCATCTGGGGTTGCTGGGGAGGAAAGGCTTGTGATTCAAGCCAATCAAAGCGCCTCTCAATTTCAAAATCCAGTAGAGAATCCGAGGCGGGTGATTCAGCAAAGTACCTGTCATATCCACACATCTCACTTCATGGTTCAATTGCCGATACAAAAAGCTACTGGAGGATTGGGCTCGTGCCAGAATTTCTCGTTTATGAGCCGCCCGACACGCCTCAACTATCCCCCCCATCTGCTGCCTCCACGTATCCATGTTGCTCGGGTCCCCATCGAATGCACAACCATGCTTGTTGGCCAGTTCTTTCAGGTCTTTGTACCAAGATATCTCATGGCGTATAACCTCTTTTGCCACGATCTGAGGCAGGCGGGTTGCAGACATGGTGGAGAGGACTTTCAGGAGGTATTTATAATGCAGCGTCAAAGTATAAATGAAAATCGGCTCTAGATTTGCCTCCAAATGCAAAATGTAGTTGGGAGAGTTGCGAGACAGCTTGAGAACGAGCTTCACAAAATAGACCTGCAGTTGCTCTGCAGCCAAATACTTGTTTTGTCCCCAAACTTGGGCGGCGTATGTAAGGATTGAACGGACAGCCGCTTGAAATACCTTATACTTGCCCTGAAGAGTGACTTCAGGCTGCGTGAAGAAAGAGTGATAGATGGAGCATATCCCTCTTTTGGATACCGAAGCTCGATCACTCAAGTGAGCAGAGAAGGACTACTTTGGAGTCATGGTTACCCCCAGATATCTATACGTCCCCTGTGAGAATCTCAAATCCAATTCATTGCATCACTAGGCCTCAACAGGTCAGAGGTAACGCATAGAACTGTCCCCCAAGGGTCCCGGGTTCGAATCCCAGCCGAGGCTAAGCATTTTTTTGATCCAATCACATACCTATATCTACTCACTTACATTTTTCATCCGAATTTGATGAAATTTTCTAGGATTGTCCAGATTAGCGTGTAGGTGGTCCCCTATGAGGGTAGTGAATGGTACTTAGAGATTGGTTTTTTGAGCTTTAATTTGAATGGAGATTAGGCCTTTTTTGCGATTTACACTCGTGTTTCTGATTTATCGTACGTAATACCCTTAAATTCTCGTAGGGAGCGAACGATTTGTCTACAGAGCTCCGCGTGGTCTCCAAAAATTCTAAAAATTCTATACTATCTTAAATTGATGGAAAACAATACCTTTATATCAAAATATTTTGAGTTAGGGCGTTATAAAAATTTCAAAATTCATTTTTAAAACCTTAGAAGTGACTACATCAACAAACATTTTCGGGGCACACCTAGACCCCAAATGGAGCCTACATACCAAATTTCATCAAACCCGGTCAATGCTAAGTGGCGAAAGTACGGCGTACGGTGGACGGACGGCCAAATTTTTATTCGATTTTTGGATTCTACGTACCTTGGAACGTAAACTAACAATTTTTGAGGGGGGGTTAAAAAAAAATTTCTCGGTCGATTCCTATGGTTCATTATTTAAAATAATAAACCAAAATTCACTTCAAATAACTATATTTGTTCGAAGTACGAAAAGATAATAATTTTCAAAAGGAACAAGGATCAGATTCGATGATAAAGAACAAAAACGCTACAAATTATTACTCAAAGGTTTATTATTTTTCTATGTAGATCACTCGTCTGCAAAGAACTCGGCTTTGCCATTGTCAACACCTCCCAACCACAGGTACTACCTACCTACCACGTACCTACAGCGATCGCATTTTGGTCACCTAAAATAGAGAATAGAACTTGGGAACCAAACAATAAGATTTCACCCAAGTTGTCTTGGTTTATATGCCAGGAAAGTACCAACTAACATTTCTAGTCTTGAGATCTCCGATATTTGAGGAACAGAATTTTAAAGTCCATGATCAACGATAAATACACATAAACTCGAGTCTACGTAAACCCCCTCCCACTCCAGACCTTAACCTATGCCAGTCTGCCACCTAAGCGACATCTGTTGTCATTGATTTTGTATCTGTTGGTTTTGGTAGTTAGTCAGTAGAAGTTCATCTCAGTAGTTAAATTGAAACACCCAAACACCCGCGCTATGATTCCGTATCTGGTGTCCTAGCACAGAGGTGACATCACTGTTCTATGGCATGGTGGCTCAAAGAATAGTTCCAGAAAATTGTGTGATCTATTGATTTTTTTTTTCCTGAATTTAGAAGCTTGAGTTCTATTAGTATGTAGCAACTAGCAAGTTCGTGGTTACTTTTTTCTGTTGGGTATTATCCTGCTTAATCCCAGATCAATTGCCTAAGGACGCCCTAATCTTACAACGACGCGTCTTGAAAAACATTCATAAAAACATTATTGGTAGGTATTGAATTCAACTAAGGGATATTATTGGTAGGGAATTCCACTGCGTGGTGTCTTAAAACAAGAGAACATTATAGGAGAGAAATTCCTGTTAGGGTTTTTCTAAAACATGAGAACATTATTGGTAGAAAATTCCAGTTAGGTTTGTTCTAAAACATGAGTATTTTTAGTAGGAAATTTCAGTTTGGGTTGTTCCAAAACATAGGAAGAATATTGGTAGATAATTCCACAGAGGGATGCCCTACAACATGAAAACATTATTTTTAGGGAACTCCACAGAGGGATGCCCTAAAACATGAAAACGTGATTTGTAGATAATTCCACTGTGGGATACCCTAAAATATGATAAATCTACTAGTTTCCAATCCCACTGAAGGACGCCCTAAAACATGAAAACATTATTTGGTTGTCTAGACAAATTTTGCAGACGGTCTCAATTTGGCCCAAATGAATCATTTTTGTCGATTAGACAAACAAGGAACCAAAATGAAAACAAGAACGGAAACGGCAGGGATGATGTCTCCCACCCGCTGAGGCGGTTTTGACGAATTCTCACGGAAAGGTCCCCGGAATAAGATTTTTTTGTCGGGTACCGCACTTTCGGAAACCCCTTCCTGTACCTTCCGTATGGGATAGTTACCCATTTAACCCAGAAAAGGAATCTTTCCCACGGGGAAGAGATCCGTCGGATGAGGCGTTGGAGGAAGCGATATAACCACCCTTATCCCCGCAGGGCTTTCTTGAAGATAGAGGAAACACGTGAAATGCCGGTGAGGATCCGGCTGGGTGACCTCTGGTGACACCTAGACGGATATAGCAACACATGCACACCTCGGCTCTAAGTAGGGGAAAACATCGTACATCAAATAGTCTGACAAGCCTTCCCGCGCTCATTGTATTAATCAGTGGCTGCGCACCCCGAGTTCATTATCTGCATCAATCACATCAAATGTTTTGTTGTCTTTCAGACGTTTACTTGAACCTCAACATGGAAGACGATCAAGAAAGACTCAATATCCAAAAGCAATAAGAACGTATATTTTAGTTTATTATTTTCATTCATGATAATTTGAAATCGATCAAGAAAAAAATGTAAACCCCCATTCAAAATTTGATGGTTTACGTTTCAAAGTACGTGGAATCCAAAAATTGAGCAAAATAAAAAATCCGTCCTGCACTTTTATTAGTTCCCATGGACTAATTTTGATGAAATTTGGTATACGGGCTCCATTTGGGGTCTAGTTGTGCCCCAAAGCTTTTGGTTGATGTGAGTCACTTCTATGAACAAGAAAAATAAGAACTGCTATTTTTAAAACGCCCTAGCTCAAACACTTTCATTTTTCTATATATTTAAAATAGTATTGAATTTTCAGAATCGAATGAGACCACCAAGAGCTCTGTAGTAACAACCATTCGCTCCTTGTGAAAACTTGAGGGCTGGACTTAAAAATCAGATACACGAGTGTGAATCGCAAGCTTTGATCAAGCAAAGTTGACTGCATTATATACAGTGTTGTATTATAACAAATAACATAATAAGATATATAAAAAAATGTTGATTTCATGGCCTGGAATCGAACCCGGGTTTCCCTGACGATCGTACAACAACATACAACGTACAGTTTGTAGGAATTTCATGTATTTGGTAGATAACCAGTGACAAATTATGTGATATGACTAGAGAAAATTAAATAATAAAAACATGAATAAGTTTCATCCAGTTCATTACTGGTAGGTAAATTATGTGTAAATAACTTATGAAATTATAAACTGTTATTGTAATATTAAGATAAATATATAAACTGTGTTAGCGATACCAATATAAAAGTGGCAACTTAAAATTCGAGTTTTTAACAAAATAAACAACTCAGTAACTCTAAGTGATCAACTTTTTTTTTTTAAGTAAAAATCTCTTTTCAAGGCTTTTTTTTTGAGATACCATCATAATTGCACTAATATACGGTACATTCGGAATCAATTCAAAATTTCTATTTGTTCAAAACATAAAAATAAATAAATTTCTGTTTTTTCGTCGTACCAAGAACGTTGTAACTCAATAATTGCCGAATGAGTACTCAACTAGTTTGGGGAAACAAGTAGCACAGGAATATGGACTAACATATTTAAATTTAGTAAATTTAGACCATTTTTACCATATTTGTAAATTTTTGGAATTTAACCTGTGGTTAGGTATCTTCAGTGTTTATTTTTACCTACAGTTTACAGAAAATCGAAAAAAATTTAAATTTAAATTTGGGTACTCCATGAGTCCGGGGTGACAAGTCGAGTATTTGAACCCTTTAACGCCCGAAACTTTTTTTTTCTATATATTTTGAAAATGAATCTGATATTCCGACTCCATATATAGTTTTTAGAACACGGAAAAATAATTTCAAAATCTCCTGATCGAATTTCATATAAATAATTTCAAAAATCTTCTGATCGAATTTCATGGGTTTACTTGCCATAAGAACTGATATTTTTCTTTCGAAACTGAGATGTTAGTAGATCGTGGAATATTGGGTGCGGAATACATCTAAAGTTAAGTGAGTAATTCATAAACTTATTTTCACATTCATAATCAGTCAAAAAATATCACTAAAGGGAGCATTAGATAAAGTATCGTTGCCATGATGATAACGCATGGGTAGATGGTAGGGTACTTGTTAGTTCTTACAACCTCTAGCCAGGCCAAGTACCCTATCAACTTGAAGATGACGCATCGTGCTTTGTGACCATCGAATGAGCTACGTGCAACACCCATTTAGCAGACTACCGTTTATTTGGTAGGATAATCAGTAGGTAGTTCTGATGACATCCAATCAGGCCATTTACCCATTGAATTTGTAGATGAAGCTTCGTGCTATGTGCAACGCCCTCATGGCTGGAGATAAAACCTCTTACATTACTAGGATCAGACAGATCTGGAAAAAAGGACCCCCATGTCTTTTCAATGACTCTTGAAGGTGCCCAGTAGCCTCCCCTGAAGGTTGTCCTTCAGGTCGGTCAACATTCAACAGTTGCATACAGTATGTTGGTATGGCATCCTGAAAATCGAAAAACCAAGAAAAGCCGTGTGGGTACTCCATGAATTCGTGAGACGAGCAGGACTCCTAACATCTCGAAGCATACCCTTTGCATACAGTATGTTGGTATGGTATACTAAAAATAAAAAAACCAAGAATCGTGTAAAAATTTAAAACGTCTGCCAAGTTGGGTGGGCAGTATAGCTTCCTCACTCATTTTAATATGGACGTATAGAATCAGTTGGCGAAAAAATTATGATTCAAAGAGTTATTGAATACCAAAATATTGGCGATAATATGCGGGATAGGGTTGCAGGTATTAATGTTTATAATATTTTTATAATTTTTATAAGGTATTATAGTTTATAATATTTTGTATTTTCAACGTAGAATTTTATTTAGCGGTCCACCGTCTAGGACCTAACCCACACAATCCCTGAAAATTTCATCGAAATTGGTTGAATAGTTGCGGAGTTTTGGTTGTAACAATAAATTTAAAGTTCGCGCTTGCGCAGCGGCTATTGCTTGACCAATTTGATTGAAACTTATAGGGTGTCTCTTAGAAGTTAGTCCCTAACTAACCTCCAAATTTGAGCAAAATCGGTTCATTAGAAACCGAGAAACCGAGGTTCCAGGAAATTCACGTTTGCGCATGCGCACTCGCTCCTATTGGTCCGAAGGTGCTGAAATTGATAGGGGACCGTCTAGGACATAACCCGCACAATCCCTGAAAATTTCATCAAAATCGGACCACAGGTTTGTATAGTTTTGCCCGGGACAAGGATTGACCACAGACAGACCGACAGACAGACAGACCGACAGACCGACAGACAGACAGACAGACAGACCGACAGACAGACAGACCGACAGACAGACAGACCGACAGACAGACAGACACGGAACAAAAATTGTTCGGGAAGCTCTAAAACGCAAAAAGCAAGTGGAAATTTTGATTTTGGAGGACATTTTTTTTTTTTTTTTTTTCACTTCTTTCACGAATACAAAGCTTCCCTACCTTCGGTAGTGAGGAAGCAAAAAAACTGTCCAAAAGAAATTGCAACAGCAATGTTCCTTTTCTTAAAGATTTCTTCGCTCATTAATTCATGCTACATGAATGGACTTTTTTCTTCCTATCACGCTATTACCTACCAAAAATGTCACAGTACACACTAGTTTTGAAATTTGTGAAATTGTACACAGTTTTAAGAGTTTTCAACTAGAATTTCTCAAGATAAAGGTATTGATATGTAGGAGCTAAATTTGTTGCAATTGTGCCATTTGTATTGCTATCATCCTTCAATCCCTCTCATTCTTAAAGGAAGAAATTATAATACCTAGCCTGTTTTTCCGATAATGCACACTGATTTTGAAATTTGTGAAATTGTACAAATTGTCTGCTAGAATTTCTGAAAACATGTTAGTCATATTGATTTTTAATCAAAATTCAGCTAAACTTGTTGCAACTGTGCAATTTTAGTGCTTTCAGCCTAAAATACCTACTCATTATGTAAGAAAAAAATAATGATACCTAGCCTGTTTTTCCAAAAATGCGCACTGATTATTAAATTTGTGAAATTGTACAAATTTCCAGCTAGAATTTCTGAAAACATGTTAATCATATTGTTTAGCTTCCAACTGACATCTCATCAAAATTCAGCTAAACTTGTTGAAATTGTGCAATTAGTATTACTATCCGCCTTCAATACCTACTCATTATTAAAGAAAGAAATTCTAATAGCCTATTTTTCCAAAAATGCATACTGATTTTGAAATTCGTGAAATTGTACAATTTTGGTAAATTATTTTCAATAATAAGGCTTTGGAATCGAGCACGATAAAAAAATGTTAACCCCCCCTTCAAAATTTTATGTTTTACTTTTCGAGGTACGTAGTATCCGAAAATCGAATAAAAAAATTTCCATCCGTCCGCCGTACGCGGCACTTTTCTTAGCAACACTGGACCGATTTGGTTCAAATTTGGTATATGGGCTCCATTTGGGGTCTAGTTGTGCCGCGAAGCTTTTGGTTGATGTAGGTCACTTCTAAGGGGTGAAAATTGAGGGTTGACATTTTCAAGAGTGCCCTAGCTCGAAAACTCTCAAAATAAAGGTATCGTTTTTTTACCAATTTTAAATAGTATTGAATTTTTAAAATTTTTTGAGACCACCCGGAGCTTTGCAGAACGAACCGTTCGCTCTCTAAGAGTACTTATCGGCGTTTCCTTCGATAGAACAGAATCACCAGTGTGAATCACGAAAGAGGTCTAATCTCCGTTTAAATTTTATCTAGCTGTTCATTTCTTAAATTCGTATTCAGTTTTGCTTTCTGAGCAACCAGTAATCAAATTTCCATATGGAAGGTAAAAACGCTGCAAATCATTGCTCAAAGGTTTATTATTTTCTGTATAGATCACCCTTCTGTATAGATCACTGGTTCTCCATCAATAGCACCTACCACCATCTGTATTCTCCCTTGACCTTCCCTCTCAAATTTCAGCTTCCTGCGTTCAATAGGATTGAAAATGGCTTTGGAGCTCACTCAGCTGATCAGTGATCTGAGGAGTGAAGAAGACCTCCTAGAATGCTGAAGACGCCTGGAAGAGCACTTCCATTCAATAGGATTGAAAATGGCTTCGGAGCTCACTCAGCTGATCAGTGATCTGAAGAGTGAAGAAGCCTTTGAGCAATGATTTGCAGCGTTTTTTACCCACCAACATTTTTTTTACCTACCAGCTAGGTACTACCTACCACACCATACTGGCTTCACACCTTCACAATCAAGTTTATTAGAAAGAACTAAACGCTTCACACTCGATTGGAAAAATAGAAAGCTTCATATGGAAATTTGATTACTGGTTACGCAGAAGGCAAAACTGTATACAAATCGAAGAAATGAACAGCGATCGCATTTTAGTCCGATAAAATTTGAATGGAGATTAGACCTCTTTTGCGATTCACACTCATGATTCTGTTTTATCGAAGGAAAACCTTCAAGTACTCGTAGGGACCGAACGGTTTGTCCTACAGAGCTCCGGGTGGTCTCAAAAATTTTTAAAAATTCAATACTATTTAAAATTGGTGAAAAAACGATACCTTTATTTCGAGAGTTTTCGAGCTAGGGCACTCTTGAAAATTTCAACCCTTAATTTTCACCCCTTAGAAGTGACCTACATCAACCAAAAGCTTCGCGGCACAACTAGACCCCAAATGGAGCCCATATACCAAATTTGAACCAAATCGGTCCAGTACGGCGTACGGCGGACGGACGGAAATTTTTTTATTCGATTTTCGTATTCTACGTACCTTGAAACGTATAACATCAAATTTTGAGGGGGGGTTAAAATTTTTTTTTCTTGCTCGATTCCAAAGGCTTATTATTGAAAAGAATAAACCAAAAAAAGTTGGTAGGTAAAAAAAAAGAACGCTGAAAATCATTGCCCAAAGGTTTTTTTATTTCCTGTATAGTTCACCCTCCTGTACCGTATAGATCTCTCCCTACCAACCAAAGGTCTACTAGGGCATTTTTGAGGATTTCAACCCAAACCACCAACCAAATGGAAATGAAGGGTTGAAATTTCAAAAATGCCCTAGTAGACCTTTGGTTGGTATGGTAGGGAGGGATCTATACAGAAGGGTGATCTATAGAGATAATAATAAACCAGATTGCAGCGTTTTCAGATAGCATTTCTGAAAATATGTTATTCATATCGATTTGCTTTCAACTGATTTTTCAACAAAATTCAGCTGAACTTGTTGCAATTGTGCACTTTTTATTGCTGTCAGCCTTGAAGGGAAGAGTTGAGTTTCACGGAAGCGGAAGCGGTTGTGTTTTGTGGCTGTACGTGGCCCGAGGTTGAGGTTGTGGGTTGCAGCTAAGTAAGTGAGGAAGAGGGGTCGATAGCTGGGGGCGGCGCGGACGGCCTCATCCATAACGTAACAGATATTCTAAAAGCCGTAAAAGCTCGGGAGGTGGCGAGGGGACCGCAGGAGCTTACAAGTGGAGCCTCCGCCGCCTTCCTCACATCTCGGGCGCATTCACTATACCCCCCCCCCCACCGACCCCTTCCGAAATCCCTTTAACAATAAAGCACGGGGAGTATTTATGCATAAAGGACGAAGATCAGAGTGGGCCTCTTCGGCGAAAGGATGAGAGGTATCGAGAGGCGGTGAAGGGGAGCGGATGTTTAATCATTGATGGTTAGTAGCATTTCAAGGGGGGCGGCGGAGGCGGCGTAACAAGGGGGGCGGCAAAGGGGTTGACAGCCATTAGGAGGGCCGAAGTCGCAGATGTGGCGTCTCTCCCGCCATCATTTACCAATTAGTGAAACAACTTCCCGGCAAAAACACCCCCTCGAGCTTCCTTATCGTGTTTGGTCTTCACTTTCCCGGAGACTTCACCTGATTAGTTGGCCTCCGGAATCAATAGAGGGCGCCACCAACCAGGAAGTCAAAAATTGGACGGATAATTGAGGAGTTTGATTCCAAAAAGTACTATCCATTTTGGTCAAACGTGAAAAAACCATAGCGACTTGAAAAACGTGCTATAAACCATTGATGTTATTTTGGTTCATTATTTTCAATAATAAGCCTCTGGAATCGAGCAAGAGAAAAAATGTTAACCCCCCTCAAAATTTGATTTTTTACGTTTCAAGGTACGTAGATCCAAAACGCTGCAAATTATTACATAATGGTTTATTATTTTTCTATAGATCACTCGTCTGCAAAGCCGCCAACCATCCAACATGAAGAAAAACATCGATCGCATTTCGGTCAGCTTTAATTTGAACGGAGATTTGGCCTCTTTGGAGATTCACACTCGTGTTTCTGGTTTATCGTACGTCCAACCCTTAAATTCTCGTAGGGAGCGAACGGTTTGTCCTACAGGGCTCCGGGTGGTCTCAAAAAATTCTAAAATTCAATAGAATCTTAAATTGAAGGAAAAACAATACTTTTATATCAACTTTTTTTGAGTTTGGGCGTTTTCAAAATTTTAAAATTCTTTTTTGAACCCTTAGAAGTGACCTACATCAACCAAAATCTTCGGGGCACAACTAGACCCCAAATAGAGCCTACGTACCAAATTTCATCAAAATCGGTCAATGCTAAGTGGGGAAAGTGCCGCGTACGGCGGACGGACGGCCAAATTTTTATCCGATTTTTGGACCCTACGTACCTTGAAACGTAAACCATCAAATTTTGAGGGAGCGTTAGAAAATATTTTTTCTTGGTCGATTCCAAAGGTTTATTATTGAAAATAATAAACGTGCTATAAACCAATAATTTTTTCAACGTGATTTATTATTGCAATTGAATTTTAAATACAATCCATCTAGCAATATTACATATCATTATTACACTCCTTGAGAGCCCGTTTACAGTAAAACGCCATCCCTTCTCATTACAGTATCTTCAACACTGAGCTATAACTGCACTTTAACAGCACTAAGTCCAGTGGTTTTTTTCGCTTGAGTCGCCGGAGTTCATCTTCGTTGTCCAAAACGTGCAGCATTTCCAGGTTTCATGATTGTGGAGGCGTTGTTCGTGCCTCCTTGAGCACTAGTAGTAGTAGTATTTTGTGGACTGTTTCCATCCTCAAGTCTCGATGGATATCATCGTTCCTCATGTACCAAGGTGCACGCACTATACTTCTCAGTATTTTATTTTGGGAGGTTTGAATTTTGTTAATGTTTGATTTTTTGGCACAGCCCCATAACTGAATTCCATAGGTCCATATTGGGCGAAGGATCTGCTTATAAATAAGCAGTTTATTGTGGAGAGAGAGAGACGAGAATTCCTTCCCATCAACCAATACATCTTTCTGAATTTGATTTTAATTTCCTCTTTTTAATTGTCTATATGTTTTTTTCCAGTTTAATTTGGAGTCGAGGGTCATACCCAAATATTTAACTGCATCGGTATAGGGTATTTTATTTGAATTGATCTCAACATCCATGACTGGAATTTTGGTTTATTATTTTCAATAATGAACCTTTGGAATTGACCAAGAAAAAAAAAAATTTTTTAAACCCCTCAAAATTTGATGGTTTACGTTTCAAGGTACGTAGAATCCAAAAATCGAATAAAAATTTGGCCGTCCGTCCGCCGTACGCGCCACTTTTGCCACTTAGCATTGACCGATTTTGATGATTTGGTATGTAAGCTCCGTTTGGGGTCTAGTTGGGGTCGTTTGGGTTGTTGGGGTAGGGTAATAGAGGGTGTTTTTATCTCTTCGGAGCCCTTCTTATCCCTACCCAAGTCAAGGTCATGCGTCCCCGTCGCACAACCCGGGCCCCCTGGGATGGACAGAGGTGGTCCCATTAGGTTTCCCTGGTGGACCCCTCTTGAATTTCCAGGGGTGGCTGAATGACCCTCTGGCGATTAGGGAGGGGACCCCTGTCAACGGGTTCCCTGGCCCTTTTCTACTAGCGCCCCCCCCCCCCCCCGTTATGGACAATAATACAACACGGCCTCATAACCCCCGCCAGCCCATTGGCTCGCGGGGTATTAGGGGAGGCGCTCAGAGGCGCCCCAGGCAGGGGCGTCGGCCATCCTCACCCTCCTCCTCTTCCTCATCATCCCTACCCTCTTCCTCTTCCACTGCCTCTTTAGACCACCAGTGTGCCCATTGTGAGCGGGCATTCACCACCAGGTCTGGCCTTGGTGTCCACATCAGACGGAAGCATCCTGTTGCTGCAAATGATGAAATTGATGTTGAACGAGTGCAGCCTAGGTATGCTTCCGAGGATTTGCGCAGGATGGCGGCAGATGAGGTGGTGGCTGTGCGCAATGGGGTACGTAATATCAATGTCTATTTAAGCGAACGTTTTCCCACGTGCACAGTCATTGCCATCAAGAACCTCCGCCTGAAGCCCCACTATAAGCAGCTTGTCCAGGAAGCTATCCTGGCAAATAGCAGTGGGGCTTCTCCCGCATCTCCTATTGCTGGTGTGGACCAGCAGTCTGCCATTCAGTATCCATCCCCCGGGACCTCCGGTCTTCTCGCCGATTTGAAGACCGAAGTCTTGAGGCTCGGGGGGCAGGTAGGTCGTATTGAAGGCTATGAAAGCACCTACCTGCAGGATCTGGCGAGGCGGGCTGCTGAAGGGCTCGACAACCTGGAAGACAAGGTTGCAGCCTATCTAGGGAGAATCTTCCCGCGGGTTGGGGATGCGACCGTGACGCAGCACCAGGGGGGACCTCCTTCCAGAATGGTGTTGCGTGGAGGTCGCAGAGCAGCTAAGCAAGCAAGACGGCGGGAGTACCACCGGGTTCAGAGTTTGTGGAGGAAGCATCCGGCGCGTGTAGCTGCGGAGGTACTGGAGGAGCCTGGGGAAGATCAAGTTCAGCCCCCTCTTCAGGAGTTTGTGGATTTTTGGGAGCCACTTTTGAGTGCTCCCAGCCACAACCCTGGAGAGCGAGTGGTTCCCCCAGTCTCCACCAGGGATTCCTTACGCAGCATCTTGTGTTCGCCGGTGCTACTTGACGAGGCACACAAGTGCCGTGTCAAGAACTCCACATCCGCTGGACCGGATGGTGTTTCCGCCCGTCGCTGGAATAAAGTACCAAATACGATTAAGCTGCTCATCCTCAACCTGCTCATCCTTGCGGGAAGACCCCCGAAAGCGTTAACCCGTACCCGAACCGTATTTATTCCCAAGAAAGGGGGAAGTGGGCCTGGAGGCTATCGACCGATCTCAGTGTCCTCGGTAGTCTTCCGCCACTTCCAAAAAGTACTGGCATCTCGCCTTCAGGTGGCTGGTGTCATTGGTGACGTCCAGAGAGCGTTTAGGCCAGCAGATGGCACAGCAGAAAACCTTACGGTTCTCCAAACTGTCATCTCGCTGGCCCGTATTAAACGCCGGCAACTCCATCTCGCCGCTCTGGACGTCGCTAAGGCCTTTGACACAGTCAGTCACCTTGCCCTGACCGATTGCCTTCGTGGTGTCGGGGCCCCATCTCGATTAATTGAGTATGTGGCCTGTCTGTACCGCGAAGGCGTGACGGTCCTCGAGGCAGGAGGTGAGGTGTCAAGGGATATAGTGATCGGGCGCGGGGTACGCCAGGGGGATCCCCTATCGCCACTCCTCTTTAACCTGGTCGTGGATACGGCCTTGGGTAAGCTGCCCACAGAAGTAGGGTTTGATCTCGCCCCTGGGGTGCGAGTAGGAGCATTGGCCTTTGCCGATGATGTTATCCTACTCGCAGAAACCCGCGAGGGCTTGCAGATTGCCCTCAATGCATTTGCTAAGCAGCTATCCAGGTGTGGACTTGTGGTCAACCCCGATAAATGTGGGTCGGTCTCCTTGGTCCCGTCGGGTCGCCAACACAAAGTGAAGGTTGTGGATGGGGGTTTTGTCATAGGACCAGCCCCCATTCCTTCTCGATCTGTGTTGGAGGTCTGGTGGTACCTTGGAGTCGACTTCATGGGGGTGGCCACCATCACTGCCAGCCGTGTGGACCTTGGTAGAGCGCTAGCTCGCGTTACCAAGGCTCCACTTAAGCCGCAGCAGAGGCTGCGCCTCCTCCGCACGTACTTACTGCCGAAGCTAACCTACGGGTTGGTCTTCGGTAGGCTTACGGCGGGAAGGCTGCAAGAATTAGATCGAGAAGTCCGCTCTGCTGTGCGCTCTTGGCTGAGGTTCCCACCTGGTGTCCCAAGTGCCTATATCCATGCACCGGTCAAATCCGGTGGGCTTGGCATTGTGTCTCTTTCCGCATGTATCCCTTCTCTGCGCCGCCAGCGCCTGCTAGCCCTTCAGGGGTCGACCTGGGAGGTCGCCCGTGTTGCAGCTGGTCTTGATTTTGTCAGGCAGCAGTTAGCATGGTGCGACCGAGCAACACCATCTGCTCCAAAACCCAGTTTGTCTGCTGAGTTCGCTGCTGCTCTGCATGAGTCAGTAGATGGTAAAGAACTCCGACAGTGCTCCGAAAGCCTTATCTCATCCCAATGGGTGGATTGGGCTTCGGAGGGCATTGGGGCCCGTGACTACCAGAACTTCCACGCCGTCCGCGTGGCAACACTGCCAACAGCGGTACGGTGTTCAAGGGGTAGTCGTGGGATGACTGATACCCTTTGCCGTGCCTGTCGGAGTGGAAATGAACACCTGTATCATGTAGTGCAGCAGTGTCCACGAACTCATGGGGGCCGCATCCTACGTCATGATGCGGTCGCCAAGCAGATAGCAGGTGCCTTGTCATCTAGCGGCTGGGATGTTGAAAGGGAGAGATTATACCACATGCCAAGTGACCAGGGCAAGAAGCCTGACATTGTTGCCATCAAGCCCGACAGGTCTTGCATTATCCTGGATGTCCAGGTTGTTAATGGCAGCATGGACATGGAGCAGACCTGGCGGGCTAAGATAAGAAAGTATGATAGAGATGATTTATGGCAAGCAGTGTCAGAGCTAAAAGGAGTGGAACCCAACAACATCAAGGTGATGGCTGCGACCTTGTCGTGGCGCGGAGTGTGGTGCGGGAAAAGTGCCACGGAGTTGCGCGAGTTGGGCATCTCAGTAGGTGTACTCCGTGGTGTCACCCGCCGCGTACTGCTCGGCTCATATTTAAACTGGTGGTCATTTTATAGAGGCACTTCCCTTCATCCCTCTCTCCCACCCCCACCTTCCTCATCATCCCTCATCCCTAGGGCCGGCGTCGGGTGAGTCCTGGGCGTCCTCCCCATTATATTTGATTTATTTATTTATTTTGTTTTTATGGCGTGCCCCCTCCGTCACAAAAGACATTTTGTCTTTGAGGGGAGTTCATTTCAAAAAAAAAAAATTACCCCGAAGATTTTGGTTGATGTAGGTCAGTTCTAAGGGTTCCAAAATCAATTTTGAAATTTTGGAAACGCCCTAACTCAAAAAATGTCGATATAAAGGTATTGTTTTTCCTTCAATTTTGGATTCTATAGAATTTTTAGAATTTTTTGAGACCACGCGGAGCTCTGTAGGACAAACCGTTCGCTGGCTATGAGAATTTAAGTGTTTTACGTACTATAAATCAGAAACACGGGTGTGAATCGCAAAAGAAGCCTAATCTCCGTTCAAATTTTAGCTGACCGAAATACGATCGATGTTTTTCTTCAAGTTGGATGGTTGGTGGCTTTGCAGACGAGTGATCTATGGAAAAATAATAAACCATTGTGTAATAATTTGCAGCGTTTTTCGGTTAGTAAAGTTGGTGTACCTACTTTTCTTAGCAACACTGGACCGATTTGGTCCAAATTTGGTATATATACCAGCCCATATATGGGCTCCATTTGGGGCCTAATTGTGCCGCGAAGCTTTTGGTTGATGTGATTTGAAATTTTCAAGAGTGCCCTAGCTCGAAAACTCTCGATATAAAGGTAAGTAAATATATTGAATTTTTAAAAATTTTTGAGACCACCCGGAGCTTTGTAGGACAAACCGTTCGGTCCCTGCGAGTACTTGAAGGTTTTCCTTCGATAAAACAGAATCATGAGTGTGAATCGCAAAAGAGGTCTAATCTCCTTTCAAATTTTATCTGACTAAATTGCGATCGCTGTTCATTTCTTCGATTTGTATATAGTTCTGCCTTCTGCGTAACCAGTAATCAAATTTCCATATGAATCTTTCTATTTTTCGAATCGAGTGTGAAGCGTTTAGTTCTTTCTATTAAACTTGATTGTGAAGGTGTGAAGGCAGCATGGTGTGGTAGGTAGTACCTACCAATAGTTGGTAGGTAAAAAACGCTGCAAATCATTGCTCAAAGGTTTATTATTTTCTGTATAGATCACCCTTCTGTATAGATCACTGGTTCTCCATCAATAGCACCTACCACCATCTGTATTCTCCCTTGACCTTCCCTCTCAAATTTCAGCTTCCTGCATTCAATAGGATTGAAAATGGTTTCGGAGCTCACTCAGCTGATCTCAAATATCAAATATCTCGATCCGTTCTCAAATGAGAAGTAAACGAAATTTTCTTCATTTTGGTGCTGCCACGTGGTGGCAGATTTCACAACTAAACTCGAATATATATGAGAAATCAGAAAGACGAGCGTGAACCGCTTTTTTTCTTTAATAGGCGTGATCAACCGTTATGGTTATTGACGCCAAACATTTATGTGTGTTTTACAAATTAAAAAAATGGTATCATTTCACATACAAAGTTCAAATTTGATGGTACAATGATGTGGACTTCAATGTAACGAACAGTTTTTTGTGATGTGTTGAATCATTGCCCAATAGTTCGCTTAGATTTCGTGGCATTTCGGTTGGGGTTGGAGCAATGAACAACGGGCATTCAACCAGAAGATGATGGATTGTCAGTTGACAATCGCAGACTTCACAAACAGGAGGAGGTTGTCGTGGCTGGGAAGTCATCAGATAACCGTGTGTAAGTCGTGTATGTCCAATCCGTAGCCGTGTAAGAATAACTTCCTCTCTTCGAGAATGGGTTATTGTTCCGTCATCGAGTACTTTTGTCCTACTCGAAGAGCTCCATGGACGTACATCTTTTTTTATATGCCAGAGTTTTTGGTGGTCCATGTTCATCCATTGGGAGTGCCATGCTTTCTAGATTGCAGTTTTAATGACGGAGCAATAATCAGAACGAATGTGGAGTTGGGATGACACTGGAAGAATCTCACTAGCTTGTTTGGCAGCACGATCAGCTTCTTCGTTCCCTATTATTCCTACGTGGCTCGGAACCCAACAAAAAACTATTGATATACCATTCGTATGGTGATGGTGTACTCTATTAAGTATATCAATAATTAAGGGGTGCGAGTCCACTCCATGATTTATGGCTTGGAGAGCGCTCAACGAGTCTGAACAAACTATGAGTCCTTTCCCCAGAAGGATGAATCACGTTGAGGGATGAATAGATTGCAAATAGCTCGGCTGTCACGATTGAGCAATCCTTTGGGAGAGAGAATAGGTAAGCATTTTGCCTACAGACGACTGCCGATCCGACTCCCCGATTTGTTTTGGATCCATCGCAGTATGCTATAAGGCAGGGTGAGAATTTCATCATAATTTCGCGAAAGCCTGAAGAGAACTCGTGAGGTAAGGTCCAATTTTTCTTGTGTTGCGTTAGTGACAAACATATTTGAGGCTGATGGAGAGTCCATGGTTCTTGTGTACAGGCATTTTCGTTCCAAAACTGAGGTAGAGATAATGCATAAGATAATAAGTCGAATTTAATATAGTCAGTGCAGCTTCGTTTTGTTATGGATTCGGAAAGTGGTTCAGGGTTCAAAATCATATCATGGAGTGGGTGATTGTAGCAGTCTTGAACTTTGGCAGCATATCTCAAGATAAGATAGATCGTCTATGAGCCAATGGAAGCTCTCCTGCATCAACATTGAGGCTATCGATTGGACTTGATTTGAACGCACCCGTGGCAATTCGAATGGCTTGGTTGTGGACGGGGTCAATTCTTTTCAGTTTTGTTGGGTGAGCTGTTCGATAGATGATAGCACCGTACTCAATTCTCGACCGGATGAATGCTCGATAAAAACGAAGCATTGATACTCTATCACTTCCCCATGAGCAGTTGAATAGAACTTTTAGCAAGAGCGTGAACCGCAAAAGAGGGGTTGAAATCTTAGCTAACCAAAATGCGATCGCTATTATTTTCTTCGAGTTGCATTCAGTTTTGCTTCCTTAGCAACCAGTAATAAAATTTCCATATGAAAGAAACTATTTCTTCGATTGTATTTCAATTATAGGAAGAAACACCTAAGTACCTCGAACTATAGCCTTATTCGTAGCTTTGGCTCTCTTTTGGAGAGGGTGTCGACTACTTATAAAACACCTAAACTTGCGATTTATAAATTATTAACCTATTTCACATGTGACACCACCGAAAGACCACAAATTCAAGTATGTGACGAGCAAGACGCGAGTCGTGACGCTACAAAGTACTCCTGCTGATATGACAAGTCAGCTAACTTTGAGCCAATTCGCCCAAACCATAAGCCTGACGGAGAACTTGTCCGTCATCTTTTCGGGTTTTCTATTATAATACTCTTGCTCTCTTATTGGCGTAGGTACCTCCTCTGCCCGATTGATTCGCTGAAGTACAGAGTAGAGTGGCTCGTTGCGGTTGATCCCGCAACTCACCCCATCTGCATGTTCTGACTCATTCAATTCAACCCTGTTATTATTATTTCGATTGTCAAGGGGTTCTGATGGGCTCGTCTCGTCTCTCGTCGAGGGGGCAATCTTAGCCTTCTGTAACACAGTTAGTCTCCCGGCATCCCTAACCGACGTCTCTCG
The DNA here is from genome assembly GCA_009739505.2 of Apolygus lucorum. Classification (NCBI taxonomy): domain Eukaryota; kingdom Metazoa; phylum Arthropoda; class Insecta; order Hemiptera; family Miridae; genus Apolygus; species Apolygus lucorum. Next base: position 34,770,672 of record CM019179.2, on the reverse strand, counting down.
ACGCTTCCAATACCCCTGCGACATCTTCCTCAAACACTATTATCACGATATTTCACACCCTCCTGCTGTTCTCGACGCCTCAGGGTGGATGCCTTCTGTCGATTTATCTGAATGCTTGCAACCGTAATCACACAACTAGAATCACAGTTAGGTATGCAGAGCTTTACGTATAGCTTTGACTTTTACCACACACAGGGGGGGGGGTGGATGTAGACTACTCAGCAATATATCAAGACCGCGACGTCAAATCAGTCGTTACAGCTTCACTTATTTAAATTTTTAGTCGCCTTTGGCCGTCTATTGTGTATACTAGGGGTTTAGTGTCAAAACCAGCTCAATCCACGATTTTACAAAAATCATCATTATGAATATTTTCCAGAGTCCGATGGCTCTGTGAGACTGAAATTTCTTGTGAACTTAATTTTACTTGACTGATTGAAATATCCATCCATTGAAATAATCCATTTTGACGCCACAAATAGGTAAGTAGTCATAATAATTATACAATAATCAGTCTCGGTTCAGAGTCTCTCAAAAGCCTATGGATTCCAGTGGCGTCTCCTCCAGGCAAACATAGCAAACACTGTTTGCTCTACTAAAAATATGCAAAATGAACAAATTAATTTTTGATGAGATTCTCCTTTATTTCCATTTTTTGCAAGTAATATCTAGCCGATTTTGGATAATTTTAATAAAATTTAGGGACCATTTCAAGGAAATTAGCAAGGAAGTTAGATGAAATAGGAGAATGGAATAAGTACGTATTTTTCCTAGAATACTAGCCCGCAACACACCTGAAAGTTGTGATATCGGTAACTACGATGGATTGCGGATGATACGCGAACTAGCGCAGGGTCCGGCGATGCAAGGCAAGCAGTTCAAAAAAATGAATTTTGTGGGACTGTTTTGGACGAGAAAAGACGATCGGGGAGACAGCGCGGGGTCTAGTATTACTATACCCCCACTATAACAGCATAAGCCAAGGCAAACAATCGAGTAGCTGTTTCTTGACCTTGAAAGCAGAGAAAATCGGAAGATGATGATGGATACTAAGCCATGGGTTACCTACGCTTCCTAAGCAACCACTAATCAAGTTTCTTAATGAAGGAATTCTTTATTTCGTTGAATGGAGTGTGAAGGGTTTATTTAATCTAAATAAACTAGATTATGAAGCAAAAAATAGTTGGTAGGCAGTGAAAATGACAAAGCTGTCTTCTTTTCTGGCGGTTGATCTTTACAGAAAAATAATAAACCTTTGTGTAATAATTTTCTGCATTATTGTTTATTATTGTTTATCATTAGTTTATCATTATTGTTTATTCCTCTAAGACTGGTCAAGGTGTTTGCCTGACGAATATTCTCACCTGACGCCACTGATGGATTCGGGAGGATCATTACATGGGTGAATCTTACCTCTCCGTTGGTGGGGTAGGCTTGATCTCACTCATACAGCAGGTGAAAAGGCTGCAAATTATTGCAATTTACCTACTGCAGTTATAAATTATTAGAATTATTGCACGTTATCAGGAACCCTGGAGAGTCAACTGGGCACATTCAACAAAGGACCTAATGATGGTTGGAAGGGGAGGGGGAAGGGGATTGAATGTCCCTCAGGAGGCTCGTAGGCGCTACGTGTAGTGATGATTAATTTAACAATCATCTCTTTAACGATTTAATGATTCAGAGCTCTGGATGACCTCATTCGTTCATAAAACTTAAACAGTATTCAAATAAATAATTAATTACCCTCATTAGCAAACGTGTCCCATACAGCTCTAGGTGGTGTCAATTTTTTATGTTCTATTTTTGGATTCTACATACCTACCATGAAACACAAAAACCATCAAATTTCGAGGGGGGACGTATGTTTTTTCTTGCTCGATTCGAAAGGTTCATTATCAAAAATAGTAAACCGAAATTTGGGTCCCTCAAAATCTAAGTTTTCACCCGCGATTTCGAATTTCCTGAACTGTTTTGGATTCTTGTTAAAAAAAACTACCTCGCAATCTGGCTCAAACGTCAATTTCCTGGAACAACCGTTTCTAAGTTTTTGATGGTCCAACATCGTTCAAATTCGAAGGATAAGGTGCAATCTTAGTAATTGGATCAATAGTAGGCAACTGATGACTTACTCTCCAAATTAAAGGTTTTCTAGAGATTAAAAAGTGTTAAAAAACCCCTTCATCGACGAGTTACCGGTGGGGGGGGGGGGATGACGGTTAGGCGTCGGGTCATTAATGGATGATCCTGCGTTGTGATGTTTATTAAGACAAAGTGAGAGAGCAATTAGAGTGGCCATTAGCCTGATTGGTGGCCACAACCCACAACCGCCTAACAAATGGGCTCCACCGCTTTCTTCCCGCCTCCCTTCAATTTGACCCCCACTTTCTCCGCCACTTTGAGGTTTTACTTCTCCCCATCATCATCATCATTTCCCTCACTCCAAGCTGAAAAGCCTGTGGTCTAATTATTATTTCACTGATCAATTATTTGATGCTTCTTCCCCACTCGAAACATCATCTGTTCACTCAGCGCCCCTCATTCGGGATGAAATTGTGATGAATATTTCATCTGAGATGAGTGCATAATCGATAATGAGCTCAAAATCATCACAATGGCTAATTCCTGTGGTTTTAGAAAGAGTCTGTCGAGTCAGTCAGTTTAATGTGCACTTACAAAATGAACACTTTAAATAAGCATTTAAAATTCTTGAAACTCACAAGTTTTCATTAATTAATTCACTTACTTCAATTCCCCTCAACGTCCTTGGACGAAACTTTTTGGACGATTTATGAAGGATATTGAAGAGCGTAAGGTATCTTCCTAAGTATTTTTGTAAACCTGCTGGAGACCTCAACAATTTTATTGTGACTTCATGTGATGACCCTGAAATTTTTACGTTTTACATTTCAAAGTGGTACGTTTCAGGAAGATTTTAGATCATAAAGTTTTCAAGTACCTACGATATATTCCAGAGTTACCTTACTTCTGGATTCATAGTAGCTCGAATGGTCACAGTTGACAATCATACAATTTCTCTAGCACGGTAAAAAAAAAAAAACATGAAATGATGACTTGACAAGATAGGAACCTCTTTTTCTTGAAATTCGGATGTAATTTATAGTGTCGAAATTTCCTTTCTTGAAACCAATTTAACCCTTAGTATCCTGAGGTATCTTTTTGGAAGTCCGATTTTTACCTGCAACACTTATCGACTTATAAGTGTTTTTTAAAACAGTTCTCCTCTTAATTTGAGGAAAACTTGGTATTTTTGGACACCTCAGGAGGATAGTTACTACAGAAGGGGGGAGGGGGGATTCGCTACCGTTATTTAAAAAATAAGCTGCTTAGAATACGTTCTATCCAATTTTGGCTTGCTGGAACTAAAACAAATAAATTAACGAAATAGTACTAATAAAACTCTTAGTCCAGTAAGAACTCCCCCTTCAGGAGTATTTCAATGGAATATTGATGCAGTGGCCCCCACATCCTGAGGTTTCCAGTAATACATCTGCTCTGCTCCTAAGGTCTCCAAAAGTCACCATTGAAAAACCTAAATTTTCTTTTATTCTTGGAGATTCCCAACCACAACTATTGTTTCCTCAACATTTCGGTCTTTTCTACAAGAATCCAAATTAAATTTGGTAGAATAGTTGTCATAATAAGGTTCCTAAACTAATTCATGAAACCAACCTTTACTGTTCTCCGGTTCATGGTAGAGGTGGGTCTGATCTTAATACGATATTATCTCAGGGATCGATGGTTTTACCGTGTTTTTTGGTTTAAAAATGGTTGAACCGTGTTGAAGAATGCTTAAAAAATCGGACTTCCGAAAAGATACTTCAGGACGTTAAGGGTTAACCAAGTCACATCATCATCTTCTAACTCACTCCTCAACACTTAATTCCGCAAAAACATCATTAGTAGTCAAGAACCCCATTTCCCCATCGCCATCCCTAGAACTCTCCCCATTCCTGCATACCAAACTCCCCATGCTTATTCTTGACAAAATTCAAAATATTAAACTACTTTTTTTTTTTTTTTTTTTTTTATTTTTATTTTTATTTGGCATTAGATTGCTCCATACAGCCATGATATTATTTACATATACATAAATATATATTTATACAATAATAAAATAATTATAGAGTAAATTAAAATTCAATGTCTAGTGCAAATTAAAAAGAAAGATTTTATACATTGTGGTCAATCTGGTTTAAAAAACTCATTATTTCCTCGTACACTTCTGGATGCAACATTAAGGTTGTATAATTAAATGGACAGGGTAGATTAACGGATATTCTATCCAGAAACGTTCTTCTCTGAGTGTCGTATTTTTTACATTCAAATATCACATGCACAATATCCTCCGGCACAGCACACACCTCACATTGGTCAGTTGCTTCTTGTCCTATTTTGCAGAGGTAGGCTTTACATATGCAATGTCCGGTTCGTAATCTCGATTAAATTGAGTAAAACCTTTTGTTTTTCCCAGCAACTTCACTTCGCCAAAGTTTTTTTGTTATCTTGGGAAACATAAATTTGTATTTATTCCCCACCGGATAATCATCGTGGTACTGTTGCCATTCGTTCATGAGCGCTATTTTGAAGTTCGCGTACAGGTCCGTATAGGGTATGTAAACATTGCTGTCACAACTGCTGTTGCATCCCTCTTTTGCCGCTCGATCCACCACCTCATTGCCCTTGACTCCAATATGTGCTTTAACCCAGACAAACTTCACTACCACTTCCTTGTTCTTCAGATTGACGACGCTTTTCCTTATTCGAATGAGTAGGTGCGAATATTTCTTTGCGGCTTTGTGATTTTGAAGACTCTGCATCGCACTCCTTGAGTCAGACACAATGAGGACGGTGCGCGGTGGGACCACCATCTGCTCAACGTATTCTAGGGCTTTATCTATCGCGATTAATTCAGTTGTGTATACAGATGCCACATTGAACACCCTAAATGACCTTGTCACGCCGGCATTCCAATCATACATCGCGCAACCTGCTTTTCCATCAGCTTTTGATCCGTCTGTATATAGCATTTCCGAATTGAGTTAAACCTTTTCCATTTAGATTTAAACCTTTTCCATTTAGGTTTAAACCTTTTCCATTTGGATTTAAACCTTTTCCATTTAGATTTAAACCTTTTCCATTTAGATTTAAACCTTTTCCATTTGGATTTAAACCTTTTCCATTTGGATTTAAACCTTTTCCATTTAGATTTAAACCTTTTCCATTATGAATCTAAATGGAAAAGGTTTAAATCTAAATGGAGAAGGTTTAAATCTAAATGGAAAAGGTTTAAATTCAAATGGAAAAGGTTTAAATCTAAATGGAAAAGGTTTAAATCTAAATGGAAAAGGTTTAAATCTAAATGGAAAAGGTTTAAATCTAAATGGAAAAGGTTTAAATCTAAATGGAAAAGGTTTAAATCTAAATGGAAAAGGTTTAAATCTAAATGGAAAAGGTTTAAATCTAAATGGAAAAGGTTTAACTCAATTCGGAAATGCTATATATAATTTTGCAGTAGGGGCCTTGACGATGGTACAACTCCATAATGACGTTTTCTACCTCATGGTGACTTGTTGATCCTATGAACTTCGGAAGTATGACACACAATCGGATCATTAGGATTGAATACCCGTACTGGTATACAGGTGGTCGTTCTCCTGAATTAAACTACTTAAAACAAGAATTCATCGCTCAGTTTACGGAATAAACTTGTGTCGTTTCGTATTGTGATTGATCGGAATCGGATGATGGAGTGTGATTATTCTTAGTATGTCTTCAAAGTACCTACGAATCTACTATTTCTAGCATTTTTTCACTTTTTACTGCAGAACGATTCGCTTTCCACTCAACTTTGAATCTGGTAGACTCAACAGAAAATACGTATGTCACATATGGTACGACACTCTCAGCTCATTTACCCTAATTGGACCATGGTGTCACTTGTGTCACCGAAAACATCTCAGGAACTCCAGAGATTATCACAAAGTGTCACCGGAGTAATAAAAATTAAATTGCAGTTTTAAATTTTTGTAGACAATTGGAAGTCTCAGAATAGTTATGATAAAAATGTCCAAGGAAAACGATGAAATTTTCAAAATTTTTGTCATAACATCATTTTTTGATTTTTAAAACTTACAAAAAATGGTTCAAAAAATTCAGCTCTGCTCATTAGTTTTTCAATTGCAATTAAAATCTAGTTAACCCGAAGATACCTTGGGACAGCATTGGAATTCCCAAGATGTTTTCGGTGATACTAATGACACCATGGTCCAATTAGGGTCATCGGCTGTCTATCAAACGAGGTGTTCGTGCAGACTAACACTCTCTTGCTATACTACCGTATAGGTACACCATAATCTTGTCAAAGATCATCAATAATGTGACATCTACTGACAATAATTATTTATTCAGTTGGGAACCTGGTCATCACGGTGTAACAGGCAACGAAATTGCTGACAGAGATACCAAAAAAGTCAGTAGAGAACCTTTACCGCCAGTTCCTACTTCCTATCAATAGTGAACTATTCCTCCTCCTCTGTGGAGTCACGTCACCAGTGAAACTTAGAACTAAAAGCAACATAATATGTTATATATTATGTTATATTATATTATATATGTTATATATAATATATCGAATATATTATATTCGAGATCGTGTTGTCATTCACAAATTGAGAAGACTATCACCATGGATCATGCAGATAACGTTTCATTCTACTTTAAGAGTGTCACCGCATCACACAAAAAGCGTGTGTGCGTGTGCAAATGTAATTTGCAGTAAACTCGCACCCAAAATGAGTCCCATAACGCGCTACTTGGGTTACGAAGTGCAACCAAAACACCGCGCGACAGGGTTTCCAGAGCCTTCCCTCTTCCTGGTGTATCCCGTGAGTAATAATATAAACGTAATTAAGGGTAGAAAACGAAAGAGCATAAACGATAAGGCAGAACGGCTTTTATCTTGAGGAGCCAGACGAATTAATATGCAAATCTGTTACGGCTTGCACCCTTCTGACTGCAGCTTCCGACTTCCCCTAAAATAAATCTGCTTCAAGAAACAAACCTAAAGGACGATTTAAGTCATTCGAAACTAATGGATATCTGAGGCGTCTTGAACTCATAAAAGTTGAAAATATTGGATGAGCAATATGGAAGGGTTCCGAGTATAACAACCACCGCCGCAAATGCTTGAATGAAAGCAGTTCTGCATCTCAAGTTGCGTTTTTCTTGAGATATTGAAGAGAGGACAAAAACGCAGGAAATGAATTACTACGGTTAATTATTTTTCTGTATAGATCATCTATTTGTGAAGATCACAACTTCTTCAATGCTTATACTGTTGAGTTAGTAAACTACCTATATAAGCACAATATCTTGAGCCGGGGCGGGAACTTACCCGTTCTTTATCCTTCTACTGCATCTTGGCGGCTATTTGGGGAACTAGAAGTACTAGTACTAAATACTCACTATTTCAAAAGTTTTCAAGCTAGGGCATTCAGAATTTCATCCTCCAGGATTGACTAAACTTAGGTACCATGAATGTTTCGTTACACAACAGGACCCCAATTGAAGCCACAAATCCGTCAAAATGATCAGGTACATTATTGTAGAACTGCAGGTATTCTTTCTTATCGACAAATTCCACCGACTACGTTGATAGTTTTTCTAATTGATTAACATCAATCATTGATCAGCCCGATCAGAAACTTTTCTCAATCATGTGTTTTTTTTTTTTTTGTATTTTCACGAGAATGTTCTTACTGGAATTATCATGATGAAATAATGTCTTGGGCCCACCCCAAACTGTTCTTTAAATTTGAGCGTGACTTGATCAGTAGGAATATGCAGTAGGTGGACCACGGAATCACGTTACCAAATCCCTTAGCACTTCTGGTATGATGATTTCAACTTCCAAGTATCAACCACTGACCACAACATTTGATGATCAGACGACGACGATATGTATAGAAAATCCTGTCTTTATGCCTTCTTCATGTTTTCGATCTACAGGGTGTTCCAGCAACTACGCTCCCCTACTAATTTTCTCTAATTGTGGACGAAAAAAAGGACAAACGCTATTCTTCATAATTTCTTGCGTAGAATTAAAAAATGACAAAGTTGCACTGAGCGCAATCAGCCAAGATCAATTTTGGTTTATTATTTTCAATAATGAACCTTTGGAATCGACCAAGAAAAAAAATTGTTTAACACCCCCTCAAAATTTGATGGTTTACGTTTCAAGGTACGTAGAATCCAGAAACGCTGCAAATTATTACACAATGGTTTATTATTTTTCTATAGATCACTCGTCTACAAAGCCACCAACCATCCAACATGAAGAAAAACATCGATCGTATTTCGGTCAGCAATAATTTGTACGGAGATTAGGCCTCTTTTGCGATTCACACTCGTGTTTCTGATTTATCGTACGTAAACCCTTACATTCTCGTAGCGAGCGAACGGTTTGTCCTACAGAGCTCCGCGTGGTCTCAACAAATTTTAAAAATTCCATGGAGTCTTAAATTGAAGGAAAAACAATACCTTCATATCGAAATTTTTTGAGTTAGAGCGTTTTCAAAATTTCCGCTCCGAGTCTCGTCTCGAGAGACACATGCCGTAGCTCGCTCGGCCACAGCTGAACTCGTCATAATTGTATGGAGCAGGCTTGTAAAGAAATTCAACAACCGTTCGTTTAAAACTTTTTCTTTTTTGGTCTCTCACTTTCTTAGGGATAGCATTAAAAAACTTTAAAGCCCACTATTTTGTACTGTTCCGGGACGCACTTAACCTACTGAACGGTATTCGAAGATCATCGGAATTTCTTGTTGTAGTCATGTGAGGCAGCTCCAAATTCATCCTGGTGGTCATAGACGTACAAAAGGCACTCGAGAATATAAATGGCAAGTAATAATAAGTAACTTTCGAAATTAAAATTGGTAGTGCTGAAAATTTCGTGATACATACAGTCCTATAATGAAAACGCTGCAAATTATTACACAATGGTTTATTATTTTTCTACATAGATCACTCGTCTACAAAATCACCAACCATCCAATATGAAGAAGAAGAAAAAAAAAAATCAAAATCACCAACCATTGATCGCATTTTGGTCAGCTCTAATTTGAACGGAGATTAGGCATCTTTTGCGATTCACACTCGTGTTTTGATTTATATATATATATTTTAATACAAACACTTAAATTTTCGTAGGGAGCGAACGGTTTGTCCTACAGAGCTCCGCGTGGTCTCAAAAAATTCAAAAAATTCTACAGAATCTTAAATTGAAGGAAAAACAATACCTTCATATCGAAATTTTTTGAGTTAGAGCGTTTTCAAAATTTCATAATTCATTTTTGAACCCTTAGAAGAGACCTACATCAACCAAAATCTTTGGGGCACAACTAGACCCCAAATGGAGCCTACATACCAAATTTCATCAAAATCGGTCAATGCTATGTGGCAAAAGTGCCGCGTACGGCGGACGGCAGGCCAAATTTTTATTCGATTTTTGGATTCTACGTACCTACCTTGAAACGTAAACCATCAAATTTTGAGGGGGTGTTGAAAAAAATTTTTTCTTGGTCGATTCCAAAGGTTCATTATTGAAAATAATAAACCAAAATCGAATAAAAATTTGGCCGTCCGTCCGCCGTACGCGGCACTTTCCCAACATAGCATTGACCGATTTTGATAAGATTTGGTATGTAGGCTCCATTTGGGGTCTAGTTGTGCCCCGAAGATTTTGGTTGATGTAGGTCACTTCTAAGGGTTCAAAATTAAATTATGAAATTTTGAAAACGCTCTAACTCAAAAAATTTTGATATAAAGGTATTGTTTTTCCTTCAATTTAAGATTCTATAGAATTTTTAGAATTTTTTGAGACCAACCGGAGCTCTGTAGGACAAACCGTTCGCTCACTACGAGAATTTAAGGGTTTTACGTACGATAAATCAGAAACACGAGTGTGAATCGCAAAAGAGGCCTAATCTCCGTTCAAATTATAGCTCACCGAAATACGATCGATGTTTTTCTTCATGTTGGATGGTTGGTGGCTTTGTAGACGAGTGATCTATAGAAAAATAATAAACCATTGTGTAATAATTTGCAGCGTTTTTGGATTCTACGTACCTTGAAACGTAAACCAAATTTTAGCTGACCGAAATGTGATCGATGTTTTTCTTCATGTTGGGTGGTTGGTGGATTTGCAGACGAGTGATCTATATAGAAAAATAATAAACCATTGTGTAATAATTTGCAGTTTTTTTTTTTTTTTTTTTTTTCAAATAAGAACCCTCATTTTGGTTTATTTTTTTCAATAATAAGCCTTTGGAATCGAGTTGCAATTTCTCGCAATAAAGAATTGCGCTTCCATAATATTCTAAGGTCATAAAACAAGTGGAATTCTTCCCGACCGTGTGTAGTTAAGGGTTAATTTTGGAATGTCGGTAATTTTGCAATAAAATGGCGATCGAAAAAACACATCAGGGGAACAGGAAGAAACTTGGACGTAATAGGACGTGAAACCCACAATTAGTTGGTCGGATGAGCTCGACGACAAAAGAAAACCCGAAGGGCGTATCGGGGAGTGATGGTCGAGGGTGTGCGGAGTGAGGGTGTGTGGCTCGCGGTCTCATTCGAACCTGAAAGAGCAAGTGCATGGGAGGCAGTCAATTAGAGGAGGGTCGTGTGTGGGAGGGTATCAGGTATCCTGGCGTGTGCCGTCCAGCGGGTGGTGGAGGAAGAACCTGACAATGAGAGTGCTCTTCAACGAGGGACCACATGGCCACCACGAGTCTTCCATTCATGACCGCCAGTTCCACCCTCTAAATCTTTGTTCTTCTGTCTGCGGAAAAAGGGGGATTCGTGATACCTTCCCGGGAACGCGTGCTCCGACGCCCCCTCTCTGTAATTGTACCTCCTTCTGTCAATGAACCACCCTCTTTCATTGTACTCCCCGATGCGCCTTCCTACCTGTCTGATAAACCAGGCGAGGATACCCACCAAACAGTTCTGGCACGTACAATGTACAATCCTAACATGATTGTATGGATTGATGTTAAAATAAAAACGCTGCACATCATTACCCAAAGGTTTATTATTTTCTGTATAGATCACCCTTCTGTATAGATCCCTACCAACCCAACCACCAACTAAATGGAAATGAAGGATTGAAATTTTCAAAAAAGCCCTAGTAGGTAGTAGGCACCTACGGTTGGTAGGGAAGGATCTATACAGAAGGGTGATCTATACAGAAAATAATAAACGTTTGGGCAAGGATTTGCAGCGTTTTTTTTTTCACGTACCAACTTTTCACCTACCAATGGTAGGTACTACCTACCTCACCATAATGCCTTCGCACCTTCACAATCAAGTTTATTAGAAAGAACTGAACGCTTCACACTCGATTCGAAAAATAGGGTTCCTTTATACGGAAAATTGATTACTGGTTGCTCAGAAAGCCAAACTGAATACAAATCGAAGAAATGTACAGCGATCGCATTTTAGTCAGATAAAATTTGTACGGAGATTAGACCTCTTTTGCGATTCACACTCATGATTCTGTTTTATTGAAGGGAAACCTTCAAGTACTCGTAGGGACCGAACGGTTTGTCCTACAGAGCTCCGGGTGGTCTCAAATTTTTTTTAAAATTCAATACTATTTAAAATTGGTGAAAAAACGCTGCAAATTATTACACAATGGTTTATTATTTTTCTATATAGATCACTCGTCTACAAAATCACCAACCATCCAATATGAAGGGAAAAAAAAAATCAAAAAAAAATTTTAAAAAAATCAAAATCACCAAATATCGATTACGTTTCGATCAGCTCTAATTTGAACGGAGATTAGGCCTCTTTTGCGATTCACACTCGTGTTTTGATTTATATATATATATATTTCAAAATAAACACTTAAATTTTCGTAGGAAGCGAACGGTTTGTCCTACAGAGCTCCGCGTGGTCTCAAAAAATTCTAAAAATTCTATAGAAACTTAAATTGAAGGAAAAACAATACCTTTATATCGGAATTTTTTGAGTTAGGGCGTTTTCAAAATTTCAAAATTGATTTTGGAACCCTTAGAAGTGACCTACCTCAACCAAAAGCTTTGGGGCACAACTAGACCCCAAATGGAGCCTACATACCAAATTTCATCAAAATCGGTCAATGCTAAGTGGCAAAAGTGCCGCGTACGGCGTACGGCGGACGGCGTACGGCGGACGGACGGCCAAATTTTTATTCGATTTTTGGATTCTACGTACCTTGAAACGTAAACCATCAAATTTTGAGGGGGTGTTAAAATTTTTTTTTCTTGGTCGATTCCAAAGGTTCATTATTGAAAATAATAAACCAAAACAATACCTTTATTTCGAGAGTTTTCGAGCTAGGGCACTCTTGAAAATTTCAACCCTCAATTTTCACCCCTTAGAAGTGACTGTCATCAACCAAAAGCTTCGCGGCACAACTAGACCCGAAATGGAGCCCATATACCAAATTTGAACCAAATCGGTCCAGTGTTGCTGAGAAAAGTGCCGCGTACGGCGGACGGACGGACAATTTTTTGGTTTATTGACATTTTCATGTCTTTCATATGGCACATAAAAAAAAAATCGTCACGAAATTTGATGCAACGATATTTGTTGCAACGATATTTGTTGCAACGATATTTGTCCCAAGTCGCCACAATGATGATTATGACCATCAGAAGTGAAGTTGTTAGGTAGGTAGGTACTTTACAGTTTGATATTACCAGGGGGGCATGAAAATGTTTCAATGTGTTGCAGACTCGTATGCAAGCGTTTAATTTCAATTTCGAAACTAAAAACTAATTACTTTTTAGTTTCAACTTTAGTTGAACTAAATTTAATCAATATCAGTGATTACCATAAATTATCGAAAGAAGAATATCGATTTCACTGATATCGAATATCTTTTTGCATAGATTTATCGATTAGGAGAAATTGATATAATACAGTGGGAAGGAATATAACCATCACAACCGATAATTTTTTGACATTTTCATGTCTTTCATATGGCACATAAAAAAAAAATCGTCACGAAATTTGATGCAACGAAATTTGTTGCAACGAAATTTGTTGCAACGAAATTTGATGCGACGAAATTTGTCCCAAGTCGCCACAATGATGATTATGACCATCAGAAGTGAAGTTGTTAGGTACTTTACAGGAAGGTACTTTACAGTTAGGTAGGTACTTTACAGTTTGATATTACTAGATCAGCTGAGTCGAAAATTGAGCTCCCAGATCAGCTGAGCCAAAAATCGAGCTCCCAGATCAGCTGAGTCGAAAATTGAGCTCCCAGATCAGCTGAGCCAAAAATCGAGCTCCCAGATCAGCTGAGTCGAAAATCGAGCTCCCAGATCAGCTGAGTCGAAAATTGAGCTCCCAGATCAGCTGAGTCGAAACTCGAGCTCCCAGATCAGCTGAGTCGAAAATCGAGCTCCCAGATCAGCTGAGTCGAAAATCGAGCTCCCAGATCAGCTGAGTCGAAAAATCGAGCTCCCAGATCAGCTGAGTCGAAATTCGAGCTCCCAGATCAGCTGAGTCGAAAATCGAGCTCCCAGATCAGCTGAGTCGAAAATCGAGCTCTCAGATGTCTCGGGAGGGGAGGGGGGGGGGGCATGAAAATGTTTCAATGTGATGCAGACTCGTATGCAAGCGTTTTAATTTTATTTTCAATAATAAACCTTTGGAATCGACCAAGAAAAAAAAAATTTTAACACCCCTCAAAATTTGATGGTTTACGTTTCAAGGTACGTAGAATCCAAAAATCGAATAAAAATTTGGCCGTCCGTCCGCCGTCCGCCGTACGCCGTCCGCCGTACGCGGCACTTTTGCCACTTAGCATTGACCGATTTTGATGAAATTTGGTATGTAGGCTCCATTTGGGGTCTAGTTGTGCCCCGAAGCTTTTGGTGGATGTAGGTCACTTCTAAGGGTTCCAAAATCAATTTTGAAATTTTGAAAACGCCCTAACTCAAAAAATTTTGATATAAAGGTATTGTTTTTCCTTCAATTTAAGATTCTATAGAATTTTTAGAATTTTTTGAGACCACCCGGAGCTCTGTAAGACAAACCGTTCGCTCCCTACGAAAATTTGAGGGTTTATATTGAAAAAAATATATATATAAATCAAAACACGAGTGTGAATCGCAAAAGAGGCCTAATCTCCGTTCAAATTAGAGCTGACCGAAATGCGGTCGATGGTTGGTGATTTTGATTTTTTTTTATTATTTTTGATTTTTTTTTTTTTTTTTCTTCTCTTCATATTGGATGGTTGGTGATTTTGTAGACGAGTGATCTATATAGAAAAATAATAAAACATTGTGTAATAATTTGCAGCGTTTTTATTGGATTTTTGGATTCTACGTACCTACCTTGAAACGTAAAACATCAAATTTTGGGGGGGGGGGGGGTTAAAAAATTTTTTCTTGCTCGATTCCAAAGGCTTATTATCTATATACATAAAACGCCAACCGTACGTACGTACGTACGTACGTACGTATGCAAGGAGGGGTCGTGGGAATGGGGAGACGGGAGGAGTTGGGGGCAGGAGGAGTCGGGGGGCGGGAGAAGTTGGGGGCAGGAGGAGTCGGGGCGGGAGGAGTTGGGGGCAGGAGGAGTCGGGGCGGGAGGAGTTGGGGGCAGGAGGAGTCGGGGGCGGGAGGAGTTGGGGGCAGGAGGAGTCAGAGGGAGTGGGTGGTGGAGAGTCGGAGGAATCGTTTTTGCCTACTTTTAGTAGGCTTTTCAGCTAGTTGAAAATAATAAACCAAAAAAAAGGAAAATGTTGAAAAATCTTTAAAGCGACAATTCATAGTTTCAAACTGGATGGGACCGATACTGCCGTTTGAAGAGAACGCCTCAACATCAGGTGCGGGTCGATGGACAGTTCATCAAATCGTTTCAACCCCTGTGCGGGATGATGGACAGGTAATCATGAAAAGCATCTGACATGACTGTGGTTTTCGTAGGGATGGGCGATAGTCGATAGTTACTATCAAAATATCGATAGTTCATGACTATCGATAGTAGTATCGATGGTCATCCACTATCGATAGATTTTTACTTTTTTTCTGTATTTTTGAAAAGCTCAGCATTTGGAGAGCTGTGATAATACTGAGACGAGCGGTGCAGCCTCAACTCCGGGAATTCCATGGGAAAGAACTCCTCAATTCACTGGTATTCTCGAAGTTGAGGCTCGTGTCAGTACCTTTTTCATTACCTGCTGTATGTTGTGAGTACCTCATTACGAGAAATTAGGTATTCACCACTTGTGCAAAGACACAAAATTCGTGGTATCGACTTTACCACTAAACCTTCTAACTGTCTCCCTATCTCCCTTCAGGCAATATGTGGCTCAAGGAGCAGTGCTAAACTGGAAATAACTTTTATACATCTTAAATCAATTCGTCTTTTGTTTGAAATCTTTGTACTTATAATCTTATGAATATACCGAATCCTGCAAGTAATAGGTGATTCAATTCAATTACATTCAGATCTCCATCGTACATGTACGTACGGAATAGGGAGAGCCACTATCAAAAACTATCTAAAGTATCGATATTTTTTAATCGATAGTATCGACCTATCGATAGTGCTGAACTATCGACTATTGCCCATCCTTAGGTTTTTGATTGCTCCTCAGCCTAATTTCGGTTTTGAAATTGTAATCGATGTTGAATCTCAATCTCTGATGTCTTCTTAACGGACTGGTACCTTCAGTTCCACGATCGATGGGATATTTTTCGATTACCAACCGTTTGAAGTTGAAGAATCGAGTTTCTTGATATTTTCGTCTGTGAGGCATTAAAAAAAATCCTTACATGGTTTTGCTCCTCAACACCTCCTGAGTAAGAATAAATTGTTTCTATGACTTTGAAACTTTGTGGGAAAAGAATAGTCCCAATTACGTTTTTGGTTGGGATAGGGCAACTTGCCCTGCAGTTTTCAGACCGCTAGGGCGAGTGCGCGCCGTTTGATTTTTAGTGACAGTAGAAAGGTCAACATTTTCAGAGTTAGTCCTGCCTTATTTCGAAACGCGCGGGAACAAACCCCCACCTATGGGGTTTGGAGGAACATTGATTGTGGGGAGGGCGAACGGGAGAGTTTAAGGAAAATTAGGAGACAACTACTTATACAATTTACATTTCTGTTCCCATAAGATCACCAATCAAAGAGCTGCAACCACCATTTCCGTGGAGTGTTTTTCGTTCAGATAAAAGGTTAAACATTTTTTCGGTCAAAACTACAACAGTCGTTGTCATTATTTTGATGAGGTGCTCAGAGATGTGGGAGTAACACGACTCCCTGGAATATAATAATGACATTCCTTATCTAGCATTGAGACTCCAATGGCCTGTAGGTGTTAGCTACAGATACTCTGGTGTAAAATCTTCACACAGCTTGCAGTAATGGGCAATATTCAAAACAAATAGGTAACTGTTTTTTCCTCCCGATAGTGAACCTTTCGAATGAGTTCGCACCCTCTTCAGAACACGTCTTAAACGCTCTGCGCGAAGATTTTCACCGAATGGAGCCTCATAAAGCCTTCCCGATGTGTAGGAAGTCATTTCAGTTATATCTAAGTTTAGCCCATTACACCCAGGACGTCTCCGACTGGTAAAAAGGTCTGAAGCAAGTCTAAACTCTCCGGACCATTACCCCTGAGGGCGTTCTCACTTCCGCATAACTCAGACGGCTTACCGGTGGAAACGCAGCAAAAAAAGAAACGAATCCTCGGAGGATCTGCCCAGATGCGAGGGAAAGATTGATTTTTAAAATGCGGTTTCCGGTTTTTCTTCGCGAGACTCTTTATTTTTTTAAAGACCGGAGAAAAAAGCCGTCTTTTCGCCCCATTTCCTGCTAATTTTTAATAACATGACAGATTACTGAGGGAAATGAGAAAAGTCTTCAGACCCCAGATGGAGCAGTTTCAAGTCAATGTTGCCAGATATTTTGTTTTCTTGCTCAAGTTCCTTGAAATAGACAGTAATTACAAGCTTTCCATATTCTTGTCATGACTCTGTTTTACTATTAATGAATTTATTGATATTTAAAAAATAAAAGTGAGGTGACGGAGGTAAGGATGAGAGGTGTATCACGCCGGCACGAAACCGATACAACGATCTGGTTGTGGTAGTTAGTGTGTTCATACCCGGCCAAGATAAGTTTCTAGTTCGATTATAAAATTTCGATTCAATTTTAAATTGATTAAAAAACAATACTTTTGTATCGGACGTTTCCAAGGTAGGGCGTTTTGAAAATGAGAATGAGCGCATGTCTGTCATGAATTCCTTGCCACAGCCATAACTTCTACAATTCTCACCTGATTTCGATGAAATTTCCAGGGATTATGTGGATTGGCATGTAGACAGTCCCCAATGAAAATCGTGGCCCCCAAATTGAATGTATTTTATGCGCATGCGTAAACGTGAAATCCTATTAACAGCCATAACTTCTACGTTTTCCAACAATGTAGAGTCCCCTAAGAAGGTAGTGCATGTTCTATACAATCGGGTAATGGATACGAGGAAGCTATGTGCCACACCCACTTGGCAGACATTTTTCTCATTTCCTTGCTCAATTCCAACTATTGAAAATAAAGCAAAAGTGCTAAAAACGACCTTTCTACACCAATCTTCATAATTGTCCATGTTATTACTATTCGCTCATTGAACAGGATTACAAACTGCCATCGTCGGGGGACTTCCTTAACCCATTTCAAGCCGAGGGTAGAAATAACAGAGTAATGGGAGGAGGAGGAGGATGAACTATTTTACAGAATGCCGGCCGAAATAAGGCATCATTTAGTCACCAATCGAGAGCAAAAATGCTCCAAATTTTATGAGTTTAAAATTTTATAGGATTTGAGAGGTCTCAGTTTTCCAAATCAATATGATTTATTCATTTCATTGTTAAAAATCTGAAGAAAAAAATCTAGGTAAAATGTAAAAATCTATTTATGGACCGGAATCTGTTTCGACTCAAGGCCCAGAACGCTCACTCGCCCAGGATCGAATTTGAGCCACCATAATCAAGCTTTTGGCCGTAAGGCCTCTTTCAAAAAATTTCTCAAATCTCATTGAGCTCCCGAATGTCGAAGAAAATTGTTTTTGAAAAGTTTAGGAACTGCATGAACGAGAAAAAATTCTTCTACAAAGATTGTTAATTATTTCAATATTACAAAAAAATCATGACGATGCAAAAATGCATCATTGGCCGGAAATGGGTTAATACGTTAAGAAAGTTGATCAGATTTCTATCAAACGCATTCGGGGGATGAGTTTGAAACAGTCGGTATTCTTCCAATTTCGTGTCGATAATTTAACTCAACAACATGAAATTAGGCTCTTCAAGAACTCGTAACATGCACTCTGAATGATACACCTTCACATCTTTCTTTTTTTTTTAGAATAAAATTATTGATTTTGGTGACTTGGTGACCGAATGCTCACGGATATGTTAATTTTAGTGGCCTAATATCCTTTCATTTCTCTCCCCTACGTGCTTCAAGACATCAAGATAAATGCGAGCATGGGGGTGGACGAGGGTAATCCTCCGCACCACAAAACAGTTCTAATTGGCCGCATGATTTTCACTCGGGGCTATTTAATTATTCTCGTCTTGGTTACCCCCCTTTCCCACTCGTGTACAGAGAAAAGTACGGAGAAATGAGGGTACTGCGAACCCCAGGTTAGGGCGAAGGGACAGCAGGGTACTGCTGGACAAGGTTCCCGCACCCAATTTACTCTCCGCGCATTAATATGAATATTTATAAGTTAAAAGGGCTCGGAAAGGTCCAATGAATGCAGATGATGCGGGCGGCTTCTGTCATCTGGAAACCAAACTGTAAGTCAAACCAAAGGGGTAACAACTCGCCCACATAACCGCCACAACTTCTCTAGTTACTTCGATCAACGAGATCAAATTGAACATTCATGAGCGACGGAGTCAACCAACATTAAGTGGTTTTAACCACCCTTGTTTGAAATCATCGTTTCATCGACTTCTTAAGAAGAGCCCGGTCATTGGGACGCCAACCATATTATTCCTGTGTTTTTAACTCCCATCATGCAGTGCCAGTAATACCAAAATAATGCTGAAACAACCATTTTTGAGGCCATGAAATTGCACGGGTTTGAAAGTGAATTCACAGATCAAAATTCTGACAGTTTCACGGAAGACTTCCATGTGTTTACTTGTCGACTTAAGCATACCTTATGCTAATAATAAAATACGAAAAAGTAGATCAAAATTTTTTCAATCAGTTTTTAGTTACTTTTTGGAAAATAAGAATTCTTTGAATTCGCCTGAAAGGAAGGCTTAAGGTGGTCTCAGTCGTTCGCCGTTCGTTTCTCTTTCCGGGTAAGTATACCCCTAAATTACAGGCGCTTAAACTTTAAATGTTGTACCTAAATTTGAAATTTTACACTTTTACTACAATCCAAAAATCGAATAAATATTTTGCCGTCTGTCCGCGGTCCGCCGCACGCGGCACTTTCCTTACTTCCCATGGACCGTTTTTCATGAAATTTGGTATATATGAGCTCCATTTGGGGTCTAGTTGTGCCACGAAGATTTTGGTTGATGCCAGTCACTTCTAATGGGTGAAATTTTGAAAACGCTCTAGCTCAAAAACGTTTGATATAAAGGTATTGTTTTTTCATCAATTTAAAATAATATTGAATTTTTAGAATCGAATGATACCACGCGTAGCTCTACAGTACCAACCGTTCGCTCCTTACGAGAACTTAAGGGTTGGACTTACGACAAATCTTCGAGTTGTACTCAGTTTTTCATCGTTAGCAACCAGTAATCGAGTTTCCTATTCAAGGCACCCACAACTCTTCATTCTTCCGAATTGAGTGAGGAGCGTTTATTTCTTCCAAATAAAATTGATTGTGAAGCAAAAATATGGTTGATAGGTAGTGACAATGGCAAAGCCGTGATCTTTGCAGACGAGTGATCTATAAACCTTTGTGTAATAATTTGCAGTGTTTTCTCTGGCCATTATTGTTCGGTTTCGATGATTCCAGCGGCAATCGTTTAGTTTTTCAATTCCCTAGACTGCTGCACCAATGAATTTCAAAAATCCTTGAAAATGTCAAATTTAGGTACAACTGTTAAAGTTGGGGTCCTTGCAATTTAGGGAAATACTAATCCGGTACGAGGAACGAACGGCGACCGGCTGAGACCCCCTTAAATCGAGGAGAGTTAACCCTTGGAGGTCACACCGGGGTTCAGAAGAAGGATCAGTGTTTCATTCTTCATGAATATCTTCGTGAAAAAAAAAGTTCTCTACTATGATTTGTTTGTAAATTTAGTTATTAATCCTAATAAGGCATAAGAGTTTTGAACTGTAACTTTTGTAAATACTGAACTCCTTTGTCCGAATTTTACATACCTTGAAACTACTAATTACTGTGGGTAATTTTAAAGAAAATTTCTCGCTCAATTCTAAAGGTTCATTGTGGAAATTAATAAAGCTGAATGTCAATTGAGGACGACAACCCATACTTTTAGAGATCGGTCACTTATCTTGGTGAACATCTGTACACGTATGAGACCATAAAACGGATAGCAGAAGATGGATGGTTACGAGTCCCACCTCCTAAAACAGGTGATAGGAATAATAAAGGCAACTCTCCTGCTTCCCACCTTAAACTCCTGCCTTGAATGGATCCGGCAAGGAAGCTTTGCCCTATTGTCCCCTCGGTCAAACCACTATTAATAACTCCAGTTCGGAGCCACCTCCAAGGGTCTGCAATCTCGCCTCAACACTCAACACAGAACACTACCCTGAGGAATTAATCTTGAGATTGATGGTGGTCCCCGTTTCCAAGACCATTCCAAGGGAATACTGCTGGAACCACTTGTATACATTGGATCCCGTCTCAATGGTACTAATGGTTTGAGATATGCTCAACTAATTTGTTTCTTACAATTTAGAGATGTTAATCCTTCATGTCAGCGGATTTTCCACTGACTTGAGAGCTCTCCCGACGTCTGTTGACACCGCTTTGAGAACACAAAAGACACTTTGCGTTCAGATCGATAGCAGACGAGGGGATGTGACAAGAGGGAACATTCAGAGTCAGATAAGGCATTAAGCGAGGGGTTTTTCCACTTAGGTGTTGAGAGCGGTGAACTGGATTTGGATCCAACGACGTCTTGTCACGCACGTATCGCTAGAAAACCTCAAGCATTTATCATATCACATAAATAATAAATACGGTAATAATAAATGATTTACGCGGAATATGACTAAAGGTTCTTGGTGGTAGCCATCAGTCACGTTTGAATATGTCATCGTCATTATGCAGCCTCACAAATAATACAGAATTATCAAGATTACTTCTGAAGAAAAACAACACAAGATTATTCAAAATTATGAAATACCAGAAAAACCTAAATTCAATAAAACAATGATCCATATTTGTCTTCTTATGTTAGTAGCAATAAAAAAATGAAATGACTCCAGAAATTGTGTCAATTGGGATTTCATTTCTGCGGTATTGAAATAGCAGAAACGTCAGTGAAAAGTGAGCCAGCATGAAAGAGCAGAGTTATAAAGGCCACAAAGGATGAATGGGAGGAGAGGACCGAATTAATATACCCGAGATTTTTATTCAATCTCCGGGGCTCCGAGATTACTGTACATCAGAGAACGGAAAAGGGGGGACATTGATAAGGGTTAATAGAAAAACCGCAGAGAGAAGAGATTCGAGTCCTTTACTGGGTGGGCGAGCCCCCGCGGGTTCCGATGATTGCGGTAGAAGGGCTACCAAAAGGCCGAGGGGGTGAGTTGGGTAGAGAGGCGGTGGAGGGTAATGAAGGGACCACGGGGAAGAGATGGCATAGGGAAGAGATGCCATAGGGAAGAGATGGTGGTGGTGGTTGAGGGCATATGACCCTCAGGGCATTACCCTATGACGAATGTTCATACATATTGCATGGTGAACAGATGTCGGGTTTTCTTCTCAACGATGACGCCACAGTGGCAGGAGGGGGCCCCCATGGCCCATCACTCGCTGATCTGCATCCAAGAGCACAATTAGTCCTTGTCGTCAATCTTAATCATTCTTCTCACAGGCCTTATTACATTTAAATTGATGTCCTTATTTGATATGTGGGCGTTTACCCCCTTCCTTCAATTCAACTACTGGCCAATGTGACAGACTGCCGAAGGATTTTCGATCGCACCAGGATTTTGAATTTAGGAAATGGAAATTGGACCAATAATAATTAAGGTCTATTATGAAATTCTTATGTTTCACAATAAAAATAAAATTAAAAAAACATATTGTTTAGTAATGCATGCATTCCAGGGGACGTCCCATTGGATAAGCATTGGATCAGTTTAACCAGTTGTTAAGTGATAAAACTGTTTCACTCGATGTAATTTATTTATTACTTTAGGCAAGAAATACTGCCCCCCCCCCCCAATCATTATCCACCTTAACATTTCTAGTGGCATGGGAGCCTCGAATCTGAAGAGCATTTTAAAATCCATGATCTACGACACCCAACATGCGAATTCGAGTTCCCCCCCCCCCACCACCACCACCACCACCCCAACGCCAACAATGGTGCCAGTCTGGCACCAAAGCGGAATTACGTCGTAACATTGAACTTTCATCTGTTAGTTTTAGTAGGCGGTCCGTCGAGGTTCACATCCGTATTCAAGGTAAAACACACAAAAAAAAAAAAAAAAAAAAACGGAATATGCGGTTTATGGTGTCCTGGCACCATGGTGGCACCACTATTAGTTCCATGGTCGTACAGAGAATAATTCATGAAAATCCGGAGGTATAATGAGAATTTTTCCTCAATTTCAAAGCTTGGGGACAGTCAGTAAGCAGTAAAAGAACCGAAATATTGAAAAATCGGATATTTTGTGAATATTATCCCCCCCACTCGCCCCCTCCCCTTGCGAATTTTGGTACTCGGGTGAAATTGTGTACAACTCGGAAGTTATTTGAGTCAAACAAAAAAAGAAACACGCAAATCGGTTGGAAATTGAGGCCAGGGCAGAGTTTACAAGATTACGCCCGCAAACGCACGTTTTTTAAGCATTAACCCCCCCTTTCCCCCCCCCCCTTAAAAAGCAAAATTCAAAATTCCGGCGCCGTAGTGCACAACTAGATAGTTTTCCGCGTTGATGAAAAAATGAACCACAAAAATCGGTTGAGAACTAAGGGCTGTGCAGAGTACACAAGATTATGCCCAAAAACGCACGTTTTTTTAGCATTAACCCCCCCTTTCCCCCCCTTAAAAGGCAAAATTCGAAATTCCGGCGACGTAGTGCACAACTAGATAGTTTTCCGCGTCGAACAAAAAAAGAACCAGGAAAATCGGTTGAGAACTAAGGCCTGTGCAGAGTACACAAGATTTTGTTACACACACACACACACACAGACATACACCTATGGTTTTTTTCGCGGATTTGGATTCAGAATGGTCTAAAACGGATTACTGTGTGGTTATTTTTTTTTCTGTTGAGTGTTGTCCAACTTCACCCCAGATCGATCGCATAAGGACGCCCAAGTCTTACTGTGGGACGTCCTAAAAACAGTTTTTATAGGAATGTAACAAGTCATTGCATGTCCATGGGGGATCATCTGAAGGCTTATTTTATTTAAATAAGGATTGAATCGTTGATATTGAATGTGTGGTAAGAATTTCATCATGTATGTCAGAGTTTTCTTAAATAATGAAAATTATCACGTAATTATATTCTGACATTTGTGGTTCAGATATGTTAGGAAGTCTCAACAGCAAACGTTGAGATGATTGAGATGGGTTGAATGAACCCAGATACCCAAGGGATGGCGAACTATCACCCCATTGAGAGGTGATCCGGAAAAGGAGCAAGGGCTATTTTATGACGTCACTTGACGAATCTGTCTCGTGGGAAATCCTAAAGGCGCGTGGCTTCTTGATAAATGACAATGAAAGGGTTAACTATTCCATTAGGTGAGTAATCCTACTCTCAAAACTTCAAGGTTCATACCATTATTCTTAAATATTAGATTGATAAGAATAAAATTATGTCTTGTTGCCATTATAAGTTCATTTCCTTAATTCCTACTCTCAGAACCCTTAGAGATCGAAAATAATCTGGTAGTCAGGCTTTGGCCAGTTCAGGAGGGGTGAACTCCTATTTTCGTGTCTTGCAAGATGCTCTAATCTGGAAAATCGAATGAAATTGTGAGGCTCAGTGTTTACTGGTGGAAACTCTTTAAGGAGCTTCCATCCAGACTTTTTACTAGCGCGTGCATTCATTGGTTCTTACTCTTGTGTTGCTCTAAATGGTTATTCAGTTATTATTCAGACGCACTTACAAGAGAAGTTACATCCGTCATAGCCGGACTCGTAAGACAAGCTACCAGTTGACTTAAGGGTGGTCCCCACAGAATAGGACGACTCCACTGATAGATTTTTTCATCCGAGTAGGTACACTAGTTAGTTCTTTCTTCCGTAGAACCCTAGTTTTGTAGACAAAGTGGTAGGAGAAATTGAAAAGCTTCTTGGTTTTTAAATACAACTCTAGCACAGGGGAAGAGAGTTAAGTACTCGTAAATTGCTTCTAGCTAAAGAATTTATGAGAATGAAGATTTGGGAATATATTCTCCAATCGGGCTAGTTTTATCTAGCACCCCCCTCCTTCCTGGGAATGGTGTGGCGAGGGAAGGGTGACCAAGCGGCGAGTACGTGGTTCTCCGCCCTCACTTCCACGAGGATGGTGAGTTCTCTTTTGCCACGTTTGATTTTATTGTATGTTAATAAATATTATTAGAAACAGTTTGCTGGGACAAACAGCGTACATGAAAGAAAGGAAGAAGTTGGTACGAGGAGAATTGGTTGTTAGCTCCTTGCTTCTATGGAATTGATTCTTCAAATATTTTTTATGATCATTAATGTAAAAGAAACGCTGCAAATTATTACACTAAGGTTTATTATTTTTCTATATAGATCACTTGTCTGCAAAGAACACGGCTTTGCCATTGTCACTACCTACCAACCACATGCCTACTTCACAATCAACTCATCACACCCATTTCGGAGAAACAGGGATTATTAGGAATTATTAGTATACCCTAATAATTAGAAAATTGGTTGCTAAGGACGCACAATTGAGTACAACTCGACGAAATCGAACAACAATCGCATTTTGGTCACCTAAAATTTGAACGAGGATTAGGCCTCTTTGCGATTCACGCTCGTGTTTCTGATTTATCGTAAGTCCGACCCTAAGTTTTCGTAGGGAGTGAACAGTTTGTCCAACAGAACTCCTGGTGGTCTCAAAAAATTTTAAAAATTCAATACTATTTACAATAGGTGAAAAAAACAATACCTTTATTTCGAGAGTTTTCGAGCTAGGGCACTCTTAAAATTTTCACCCCTTAGAAGTGACTGATATCAACCAAAATCTTTGGGGCACAACTAGATCCCAAATACCAACTTCGGTCCATGGGAACTAAGGAAAGTGCCGCGTACGGGGGACGGACAGAAAAATTTTTTATTCGATTTTCGGATTCTACGTATCTTGTAACGTAAACCAACAAATTTTGAGCGGGGTTAAACTTTCTTTTTTTCTCTTGGTCGATTTCAAAGATTCGTTATTGAAAATAATAAACCAGAATGTACCTTTAAGCAGAGTGATGTTCAGGCCATTTCGTCCCTATACCTGGTAAACCATGTAAGTCGGTATTTTTTCGAAAATAAGGTTTTGAGCTTTTCGGGTAAATTAGGGTCACTTGATTCATTTAGTGAAGCCGTTTTTCAATCTGATTAATAGTTTTTCTTCCAGAAGGAATAGAAAAAACCTGTAAGTCGGTAACCTCTTTTTTCGCCGGAAAACCATGTAAGTCCTGTGTATGCCTTCATAAAAGTGAGCAGCTCACGCTGGTGTCAAGTTTCCACCAAAGATAGTCAGTTTTTTCTTTTTTTCATGTAAAAGTTTACAAAATTCATAAATGGAGTTCGGAGAAAGTGATCATAAATAGAAACCTTTTTATAAGTCTCAATTTCAGCAATAAATTCCACTCCTTGTGTTCTGCAGACACGTGATTTTCCATACTGTGGCCAACCTTAAGATCACAACCTACCTACGTGTTTTTCCGCAATGTTTCTAAATTATTTTTACATTATTTAGGAGGATAATTTCAGATGAATTAATTGATTTGTTGGCTGTTTGACCTAGCTGTAATGCTGATGTTGCTGAAATCCAGCTCTGATCTATCCCTAACCCCTTAATCACACCCAACCAATCCATAACCCATACCTAACTTATCCCTAATCCATCCCTAACCCATCCTCAGCTCATACCCTACCCAGCCCTGACCTATCTGTAACCCCTAACCCAACCTGTCCCTAACTCATCCCTATCCCATCCCTAGCCCATCTATTACCCATCCCCAACCCAGCCCTGACCTATCCCTAACCCTCTATCCCATCTCTAACCTAACTCACACCTAACCTATCCTCAACCCATCCCTAGTCCATCTCTAACCCAACCCAGCCCTGACCTATCTCCAACCCCTAACCTATCCCAAGCTCATCCCCAACATATCCCTAACCCCTAACCCATACCTAACTCTTCCCTTGTTTTAATGAAACAAAAGTACCTAGTTGCCTAACACTTAAATTCAATGCATACCTACCTACCTAGTTACGGTTGTGATAGGTAAAGTGTTCCTAAAAGTAATGGTTGTAATTTAAGAAATGGTAATTGAGGAATTGGTAGTATATTGAATAATTTATTGCTCAACTCTAGTAATATTAAGAGTGAAGACTGTCATTTTGACTCAAGGAGCCTTAAATTTGGACTGTGTATTAGTCAACGCCTATGAATTTTCATTTAAATATTTTCCTTTTGCATCGATTTGGGTATTTGGTGTAACCTTGAAACCTAGAGAACAAAATTGAATAATATTCCTAATGATTAAATAACCCAAGCTGGGTATATTTTCATAAAAATCAAATTGAAAACCATGTAAGTCGGGTGTCAAAGGCTGGGTAAAAGCATGTAAGTCCACTTTTTCTTTCGCTGAAGTAAATTTTGATGAAATTAGTCTCAGGCTCTTTGAAGTACTACTGTTACCACCAGTTTTAAGGAATGGAACGAAAAAACTTATTGCATATGGAATGAAAACTGAATTATTTAGTTTTTAGTGTCCCCTGTAAAATTTGATAAACTCGACTTACATGGTTTACCAGGTATAGGGACGATTTATAACAGCAGTTATTAGAATCACATTTTGCCAGATATTTTATTATTTAGAATAACTCAAATTAATAATTTCAAAAATCTCTCAAAAATAATTTTTTTTCTTCAAATTTTGTGATGGTCGAATAACAGATTTTCTGTCCGTCCGCTGTAGGCCCTACGTTGCATTTTGCCCTGTTCCTATCCACAAAGGTTTTGATTATTGTCAGTGACTTCTAGGAAGGAAAAAGTGAAAACCCCTGTTTTCAAATAACCCAAACTCGGAAACTTTTAATTTTCAGGTATTATTTTTTAATTAGGTACTTCTAAAATTTTAAAGCATTTTTTTTTACACTACCCTGAGAATTGTAGGGCCAACTAATCGCTTAATGAGGATTTTATCTAATTAGTGAAGGTTCCATGACTTTTTTCATCAATTCGGGATAGAGTCCAACTTTGGGAAACGAATGAGACCACCCTTCCGATCAGTTATCGTTAAATGAGGAAGTATCGTGAAATTTATCAGACCCATGAGTTAGCATACCTTAGCAGGCACGAAAGGACCCTCCTTCCCACCTCAACTCGTAGCCTACAGAAGGGACATCTTAGGCCATTGAAGAGAGGTTATTGTCTTCTTTGCTCCATAAGTTGGACTTATTTTTACATTTAAGTTGGTCTGCCATCTTTTACAGACGGGTGATCTCTACAGAAAACTAATTAATCGTTGTGTAATTTGCAGCATTTTTGTTACATGTTATCTTATGCATAGTGAAAATGATACATAATATGAAACATTCGGAAGAGCATTTTGCATTTGGAATTGTTTTATAATTTTTCAAGACAGATTTCCATTGAGAAAACTTTCTACATTTTTCATAAAACACTATGAATTTTGGTTTATTATTTTCAATAATAAGCCTTTGGAATCGAGCAAGAAAGAAAAATTTCATACTTTTCGTACCATAAACCATTATTGAGCATTACTAACACTAGTGCTAATATTTCATAATTTTGACAATTCTTTCTAACTGAAATGTATCAACCTACTTCATGCTTAGAAATTATTCATAAAATATCTTGTGTGTATTTTATTTCATCCTTTCATCTTCAAATGACACCTACAACAATGGACATATTCATGATCTAATGATTTTTCCCTCCAAGGGAGAAATTGATAGTTTCGAGAGAGGGTTAACTGAAAAGGAAGAAAACCATAGTGTGCTGCTTGAAAAAGCATCCAAAAAATTTGGAGAATTTAAGGAAGATAGATTTTTTAAGTCGGTCAAGAATAAATGTTATTTTTCGGATTCATTGATTGTAGATCCTACAATGGTAGCATTCCCATTAGCAATGCAGACGAGAAATTCCGCACCATGATCACTAAACGGCTGAGGTCGTTACCATAATTTTCTCAACCCTTTCGCTCGAAGTGCTCATAATAGGAGGAAGAAGACACGTGGCCTCCACCTTACTAATAAGCCACAATTTTATGACCCACTTAAAGAGTTACGAGATAAAATGAAAAAAAAATGAAAGTTCAAAAAATGAGAAAAAATTACCAGACCGGGGGGTAAAAAAGCACCCCAGGTTGCCCTGAAAAGGGCGAGTTTATGACGCGATCCTCAGCCATAACTACAGCGCGCCACATGATTTAGTGCCAGATGCTTTTAACCTCGGCAGTGTCAGCGAAAATCACTTTGGCGTTTGTTTGAAGGTGGTTCAATTTTATCTCGGGTTTATCCTGTGAGACGGGTAACTAACCTCTGGTTAGCTCCTTTGATCAATGTCCATATGTCTCATCTATGACTGCTGGAAGGAGAAGAGTTTATACTATGTATACTTTTACTGCGCCACTCTTCATTCTAATTTTACAGATTCAGGTCGCCGCTACTTGACGCGGAAAATATTTTAGTTCATACCAAGTTTCAGTCTACAGTGTAGAGTATCACGCATCACAAGTAGAGGAGTAGGTAAGTACCCTCTTAGAAACATTTAATTTCATTACTTTCATGTTTTGTTTTTCTGCCTATTTTATCCTTGTTGTTATTTTTTAAAATGAACATTTCAATCAATTTTTAAGTAGGCACCTACGTGGGTGATTCCACTAAAAGTGGCGAAATTGTGTCTTTTTTATTTTTCTTGGAGATTATTATTGAAAATGGCTTCGGAGCTTACTCAGCTGATCTGTGATCTGAGGAGTGAAGAAGATCTCCTCGAATGCTGGAGACGCCTGGAAGAGCACTTCCATTCAATAGGATTGAAAATGGCTTTGGAGCTCACTCAGCTGAACAGTGATCTGAGGAGTGAAGAAGATCTCCTCGAATGCTGGAGACGCCTGGAAGAGCACTTCCATTCAATAGGATTGAAAATGGTCTCGGAGCTCACTCAGCTGATCAGTGATCTGAAGAGTGAAGAAGCCTTAGAGCAATGATTTGCAGCGTTTTTTACCCACCAACATTTTTTTTACCTACCAGCTAGGTACTACCTACCACACCATACTGGCTTCACACCTTCACAATCAAGTTTATTAGAAAGAACTAAACGCTTCACACTCGATTGGAAAAATAGAAAGCTTCATATGGAAATTTGATTACTGGTTACGCAGAAGGCAAAACTGTATACAAATCGAAGAAATGAACAGCGATCGCATTTTAGTCCGATAAAATTTGAATGGAGATTAGACCTCTTTTGCGATTCACACTCATGATTCTGTTTTATCGAAGGAAAACCTTCAAGTACTCGTAGGGACCGAACGGTTTGTCCTACAGAGCTCCGGGTGGTCTCAAAAATTTTTAAAAATTCAATACTATTTAAAATTGGTGAAAAAACGATACCTTTATTTCGAGAGTTTTCGAGCTAGGGCACTCTTGAAAATTTCAACCCTTAATTTTCACCCCTTAGAAGTGACCTACATCAACCAAAAGCTTCGCGGCACAACTAGACCCCAAATGGAGCCCATATACCAAATTTGAACCAAATCGGTCCAGTGTTGCTAAGAAAAGTGCCGCGTACGGCGTACGGCGTACGGCGTACGGCGGACGGACGGAAATTTTTTTATTCGATTTTCGTATTCTACGTACCTACCTTGAAACGTAAAACATCAAATTTTGAGGGGGGGGTTAAAATTTTTTTTTTCTTGCTCGATTCCAAAGGCTTATTATTGAAAATAATAAACCAAAAGATTGAGTAGAGAACCATGTTTCCCAGACTATCAATGTTTTGAGATTCCAGGAAACTACAAAGGCTCACGTACTCATCAAGTGGTCTGCTATGGACACCTTTGTCGTCTAAATTTTAGGTCCATAGTTTGTGAACGTATGCATCAGGAATAGTGTGTCTCACAGGTTTTGAGTCATTCCCCTGTAAAATCTTGCAATTCCAGTAGAGCGGAGAGTACTACCGTTAGAGGCATTAAAAAAAAAGATATTTGTAGCTCTGCTACTCATGAACTACACTCAACTTCGACCCAAGGCCAGTTCGTGTTGTGAGACCTGCGGTAGTAGATCAACCATCAGGTTCTTGGTTTGTATTTTTATTGTATGTTAATCCCCTGTAGTCTTTAATTTTTCTTCTTGTGCCATTGTTTAGATCAGTTGCTGAGCCTTCAGCCATAATTTTACTGTATATTAAATAGTCACCTAGAGGGGGAAACAGTTAGAAAAACTGTGTTTTGTCTTTCCCCTATGCGTCATCCCCCTGGATAATCCACATGTAGGGAGCACCAGGGTAATGGCCGCTCTTCAAAAAAATGACCTCTTCTTTTCAGAACCTCTGGCAATTTACTTACATAATGTTAATACCCTTACAGACTCAATGGCGTCAAAAAAGAGATCGAGAGAGGAAGAGATGTGGATGGAGAGAGGAGTAACGAGCGAGATATTAGCGCATCAAAAATGAATGTGATCTACTTGTTCGGAATGAATATTGTTGAATGGATAATAGAAGTTGATTGTAAAAGTTTTATATTATGTTGAATACATGATTTTTAAACCATTTTCTCAATTTTGTCATTCCCCTGAAACACTGATTCTTAATAACGGAGGTGTACCCCCTCTGGGTGAATAAACTGTACTGCTGGTATATAGATTTCATTCTTACAAGGGAAAAGAACATATAACCGACGGAAAACACTCAATAATTTGTCAAAGACACCACAACTTTTTTCAGCACAGAACTCGTCAATTTTAGTGGAATCACCCACCTAATTAAAATTATTAGGTAATAAAAAAAATTCGGAATTTTTTTTCACGATCCACATTTTTTTAAATTACGATTATAACGACTCAACTATCAAGCAGAACTATGAGACAAATATATTGTTTAGTTCCAAAAATGAAGATATAAATTAATATTATTGGATACAAAGTACCAAGTTTCTTGATCAGTCAAAAAAAGACAATGAAATAAGTAGTTTTCACTGTTTTTATTTGCACTCATACAGAAATAAAATTCTGGATTCGGATACAATAATATTAAAATTAAAATAAATAATATTAAAATTAAAAATCATTTTTTAATGTAACAAAGGTCAAAATCGGTCTTTGACATTGAACGGTTAAGACTACTAAGAGGTTATTGAGGTAGTCTTCTCCACCCAATGACTACCGACTGAATTGATAAAAATCTCATTCGTGCAGCATGAGTGGCTGAGCTAATTTTTAATGTTCCTATTTTTTACTTCAAAACCTCTTAAAATTACACTAAGTGTATCCCTGGACTCTTAGAGTACCAATACAAAAGTTGCTGACTTTTTTCCAATTTTCAGTTTACCGTTCTAGTGCCATATCGATACCTCAAAGGCGCTATGTCCAAAAACGGAGTTTTCAGAAAATCGCAAAAGAAGTTTTCACCAGTGCACAATTCGTAAAATAATGGCTTACCACAATAAACTCTTTAATTCTTCAACAAATTTTCAAGCTATAATCGTCAAGAAGGTCAATAATAGTTTGGTTGAACTTGATTTTTCTTAAATTAAAAAAAAAATAAAATAAAAAATTTGGAAGATGAATGGACATAGCGCCTATGTGCTTTAAGGTATCGATATATTTTATGCCCAGGAGATGTTTTGAAGATGTTAGGAGTCCTTATTTGCACTCAAATCGTCTAATGAATTCACATTAAAATCCACTTAGACAGGTTTAGCAAATAACTAACAAACAACTTCAATCTCAAAGATTTTAAATTTTAGAGATTTTTTATTTTAAATTTTCTTAGATTTTAAATTCTCAGATTTTAAAATAGCGGAGAAAATATATGTCAACTCTTAAAAATATCACTTGCTTATTTGGTTTATCAAGTAAACAAAATTTCCAAATTCTTCGAAATTCTAGTAAAATTTGATCTTCAGTGTTCAACGTTAATTATTGTCCTTATTTTAAACTTAATTATCAGGTTTCATACTTCATACCTAGTAGGTAGAAAAAACCTTGAAATAAAACAGCCCCTCGTTTTAACCTGGGGCCCCTTCCTTGTCTCGTTACTCTTACTCATCTCTTCAGGGGCAGGTAATTGATATTAAGTCATAATGAACTTCGTCGCCCTTAGCCCCGTGCTAATTAGCCCCTTTTCAAGGGCTAATTCTTTAACAAGGGGTGTTCGAGTTTATGATAAACACGTGTTCGGTAGGAAGAAGTGAATATTTTTGATGAGGTTGGACCAAACTTGGTGAAGTTGAGAGTGGAATATCGAGTAGGTATTGTAATTCAAGGGTTTCTGGACTTTATGACTCTTAAAAATCTTCTTCAGTTGTATCCTATCTACTGCTGCTGAGAATTCTAAAATTGTAAGGCTTCAAGTGCCTGTACTTTTCTTGTCTGTACTTTAAAACATCAGTAAGCATTACTGACGCGTTACTACTTTCATTTGTGAATTTTTTTAATGACCGTGAGTCAAAACATGTTCTGAGAACATGTTTTAGCTGATCACACTCGTGTGCCCACTCACTTCCTGTCTTCCGCGGTGGATGCGAATTGTAAAATTACCACTCTCACGTTTATTATTTGTTGTTGTCACGTTTATTAATCAAGGAAGTAGTTTAATCTAGATGAATAGGAAGCTTTTCTCATAAAAAAAGTATAAACTATTAAGAGGGAGGCAGAGCGTTTGTTGGACGTCGCGACTTACTAATGTCAAATTAATATCCATTGCACTTGTAAGTGTAAAGTTGAGGAATGCCAGGGCAGTAAGAAGGTACCAGTGATGGAGTTCCGATTTCTCTTCTGGGAGTAAAATGTTGGTAAAGGCAAAACAGGAGGATTGGTTGAAAAAGAAACTTGGAGGTTGGCATCAGCCTTGCCCTACTCATGTTTTTTAAGTACATACAAGAAAAGGACAAGCACTTGGAAGACTATGAAACCCAAATTCTGCGATTTTCGGGTTTTAAAATGAAAGGTGCTATACTATCGGCTGAAAACATCATCTTATTGGCAATGTTTTGATAAATTTGAACACGTGAGGGGTCCATAGTGGTAATCTTGCACTTTTAGAACAACCAAGGACCATTTTAATGATGGTTTAAAAATGTCTTAATATCAACGGCTTTACAAGAACGGAAGACTTGATAGAAAAAAATTCAAAAAAAATGTTTCTCGTCATTTGGAACCATTCTGCAATTTTTCCGCAAAAAAATTGTTTTTCGGCCCACCCTACTGTACGTACATATTCAGCATCTTTTTGCGAATACCTAAGCACAAAACACAAAAATCAATTTAATTGTATATGTATTACATATTTGGATTCTACGAGAAATTTCGTAGGTATCATACTTCTAAAACGTTTGTTCCTGATTAGTACAAATTAAAATTAAGTGGTCAAAAAACTCAGTTAGTAGTTTTTTCTAGACTAGCTGCTAATGAATTCCGTACCTAGCAACCCAATCAGTTGGGAAATTTTGAGATAATAGCAAAATATTCGGGGAAATTTATTTAGAGGACCCTTTCTGATGTATTATCATTGTACAGTCACTTAAGAAGCAACTCCAAGTATAGCCAACTCTTGACAACTGTTCAGGGTGAAGAATGATCTTATTGATTAGAATAATATTGAACAGAAAATAAGAGTAAATTTATTGATTAAAATAATATTGAATTAATTAGGTATAATATTGATGAGAAACTCGTTTTAAATTCGTCCTCTGAAAAGTTATCAATAGTTAGATACGTGGTGTTGCTTCATCGACGTTTAAATGGGAAAGAGTTCCAAATCGAGTTATTGTTTCTAACTCTTGGGAATTCTGCAACATGAACGTGAAGTTCAGTTTATCAAATACGGTAAAATATGCAATTTTTTATGAAATGGTCAATGCAATAATTTTCGAACCAACAGATGTTCATGTTATATTTTTATGATGAGGATTTTTTTTTTTGCTTTTTGCTCGATTTTAGTGACTTGATGTTTGGAACTTATGATGAGAAAATTCTCTGACTGGAATGAAGTAATAACGGTGATACACCTGTGTCTACTACATTGTTGTAGTCGTCCGATGGGTCTTTAGAATAACGAACTTCAGCTAACCTTGGCTGTGGGAATCTTGACCCCTCCGTGTCGCATTATGCCGAAAATTCAAAGCGCCCTTCCGATCCCATCGAGGCCCTTCCAGGGTACCGTCCCAAACCAGAAAGGTCACCGAGGGTGGACCGTGGGGTCATTTCCAACAGTAGGATATCCTCCTTTATAATAGGAAACCTTCCTACATTGTACACCTTAGTTATGTCTGGCGATCGGCAGGTTGCCTAGACAAGTTTCATCCCTTTCGTCCCATTTTTTTCCAAAGCCCCCCACAACGGATACCTATTTAGTTTTCTCACCCTCTCGACCTTGAAAGAAGACCAGTTCTTCCTAGACTTCTTGAAAGCTACATCTTTCTACGTTTCTCATGCAAATTAGACACACAATGCTACCCATTACTCTATCGCTAGACCATCACTTTTGATTCTGATCTTAGTAGCCGTTGGATAGCTATTTTCGTGAGAACTCCTGTGATAACTATGAAAGTATATTTTCAGATGTCCAACGATTGTAAGTGCTTTTAAATACCTAATATTTCTCATAATAAACTAGTGTTATACAAGTGTGAATTTAAACATAACAAAGAACACATTTTATTTTAAAACAATATTAAGATTTCATTTTATTTTGGCCCTTGATCTATCTTTTAACATTTTCTCCACTGGAGTTCTTCAATTTTTGACTGTTGTGAATTATTCCCGAAAGGTGAAAGTATGAAGGTCCAGACGGTTTTTTAAGGAGTCCAAAAGAATTTCAATAAAAAGAGATATGAAGAAGTAGGTAGAAATATGTGCTTAATGTCTCAAAGGGGAACCGGTCCAAAATCGGAGGAGGTTGGACGAATTTCTTTCAGGCGAGTGGTCCAACATTTTAGGCTTCTCTGAATTGTTCAGTTATTGTTGTCCGAAATTGGTTTTGAATGGCAATCCTCTCAAAGGCTAATATGACCAAAGCCCATAATATTGGCCCATAATAGCCCATATTATGAGCCAATATGACCAATAATGGTGGTTAGATTGAAGAGATTGGTCTAAGGTGATCCAAAGCAATCATTTTAAGAATCAAATTAGACCAACCACCTCATTTCAACTTCTTCACACTCTATGAAAAACGGAATTGAAACATTCGCTGAGCACGGGTAACTTAAAATGAACAATTTAGTCTTAAAATTCGAAGATTTTTTTTAAATTATTTTTTTACACATTTTGAAGAATAAAGGAAATATTAAGAGATAATTTGACTTACATTCTTGGATATTAAACAGTAATAATCTTTTTTCTTTCGAAATATTTATAGAAGTTCTCAGGATGCAGTTATTTAAATTAGGTACCTAGGTACTCCTAACGTTGGTACTTTATTTCATGAAAATATTTTCAACACATTCCTGGAGACGTCACGCAATTTTGCTTTTGTGCCTAATTCAGTGCTTTGATTTTACATTTTACCTTTCGCTCAGAAACTGACTCAACCCCGTATACAATTCGATCACTTGTGATGCCTTTCACAAAAACATTAATATTGATTATTGGCTTCGTCCCTGCACCTGTTCCCCGTATAATCCTAGAAAACTGTTTGAAAAAAGTCAAGGTCGGGTCGATACGTACTCGTACTACTTGCAATTATGGTACGTTCACATTTTTCAAAAACACATCAACACACATTCCAATGCGGAATGAGTAAAAATGTAAATATTTTGGACCGCTTCCACGCTTTTCTCTATTATAATCGTGGCCTTTCTGATTAACCCACACGTTGTCTTTTTAATGATCGGATTAATTCAACTATTTCTGGTTAAATAATAATAATCTAGTCGTGGTCAGTGCTTTAGTTGAGTATTCGTATGCTGACTCTCAGAGAACCAACTATTGCATGATGAAAGCTTGGTAAGTGTTTGCAAGAACATGAAAAACCCATTATTGAAAAGAACAATATTTTATATTTCATTCTTGCGATACAATGTTGAGTAGATTGATATATCAAACAATTTTGATTTTTTACTCGTTTAAAAATTGCGAGTCTCGGATAATTATTTTCCAGTTGTTCTGTATCATTACAAACATTCGTACAATCTAGTGGCTCTGAAAACCTTTATACCTATCTTCATATGTGCTGCTATCTATTGAAGAAATTCCTCACCAAAAACAGGATGACTGGTTTCATTTTGGTTTATTATTTTCAATAATAAGCCTTTGGAATCGAGCAAGAAAAAAAAAATTTCAACCCCCCCTCAAAATTTGATGTTTTACGTTTCAAGGTACGTAGAATCCGAAAATCGAATAAAAAAATTTCCGTCCGTCCGCCGTACGCCGTACGCCGTCCGCCGTACGCCGTCCGCCGTCCGCCGTACGCGGCACTTTTCTTAGCAACACTGGACCGATTTGGTTCAAATTTGGTATATGGGCTCCATTTGGGGTCTAGTTGTGCCGCGAAGCTTTTGGTTGATGTAGGTCACTTCTAAGGGGTGAAAATTAAGGGTTGAAAATTTCAAGAGTGCCCTAGCTCGAAAACTCTCGAAATAAAGGTATCGTTTTTTCACCAATTTTAAATAGTACAGAATTTTAAAAAATTTTTGAGACCACCCGGAGCTCTGTAGGACAAACCGTTCGGTCCCTACGAGTATTTGAAGGTTTTCCTTCGATAAAACAGAATCATGAGTGTGAATCGCAAAAGAGGTCTAATCGCCGTTCAAATTTTATCTGACTAAAATGCGATCGCTGTTCATTTCTTCGATTTGTATACAGTTTTGCCTTCTGCGTAACCAGTAATCAAATTTCCATATCAAGCTTTCTATTTTTCGAATCGAGTGTGAAGCGTTTAGTTCTTTCTAATAAACTTGATTGTGAAGCCATTATAGTGTGGTAGGTAGGTGTGGTAGGTAAAAAAAAATTGGTAGGTAAAACAATGTTTGTAGGTAAAAAACGCTGCAAATCATTGCTCACTGATCAGCTGAGTGAGCTCCGAAGCCATTTTCAATGCTATTGAATGGAAGTGCTCTTCCAGGCGTCTCCAGCATTCGAGGATATCTTCTTCACTCCTCACATCACTGATCAGCTGAGTGAGCTCCAAAGCCATTTTCAATCCTATTGAATGGAGGTGCTCTTCCAGGCGTCTCCAGCATTCGAGGAGATCTTCTTCACTCCTCACATCACTGATCAGCTGAGTGAGCTCGAAAGCCATTTTCTATCCTATTGAATGGAAGTGCTCTTCCAGGCGTCTCCAGCATTCGAGGAGATCTTCTTCACTCTTCTGATCACTGATCAGCTGAGTGAGCTCCGAAGCCATTTTCAATCCTATTGAACGCAAGAGCTGAAATTTGAGAGGGAAGGTCAAGGGAGAATACAGATGGTGGTAGGTGCTATTGATGGAGAACCAGTGATCTATACAGAAGGATGATCTATACAGAAAATAATAAACCTTTGAGCAATGATTTGCAGCGTTTTTAGTTTGAAAAATCACATTCATGGTGCGCTTCAAAATTAATAAAAATTAATTTCCGTATATCTCTGTAACGTCGACCGATTTTCATTATGTAAAGCTATTATAGAATGTTATCATAATTTTTAGGTTTGTGCATTAAATTGTGGTATTAAAAAATCGACTTCCTTGGTGTCCACAATTTTTTGGACCAAATAGAACTTTTTCAAAATCACAGTTATCCAATACCTAGAGCATTACCATCAGAATCAAAGTCAATGTTCAGATCGAACAGCCTATTAAAAGTAGGAATTACAATAAATATTTATTAATGTTTATTAATCTTTAATGCATTGGAGGAAGTGAAAATAACCGTCCACTGGGTATACAAAACCGGAAAAGCTGCTTGGAACTCAACTTCTGGAATCTTGGACGGCTCTCTTGACATATTATGTTTGGATGCAGAAACCCTCATGGGTCTTTTCTACCAAATGCGGAGGCAACTCACAAATTGCTTGACCTCGCAATGCAGGAAATTGTAGAGTAATTATTATTCTATTTTGCAACGATGATATACATTCCCGAGGAATAATACAATAAAGAGTAATCTAGTGATTTTCGTCCTCAGCCCTTAGAATGTTTGTGTGGAAAAATCTTTAAATTGTCATTTTGAAAAAACGAAATTCATTCATCACCCTTATTGAGCAAAGCCTCGGCCGTTTAGGATTAGGTGAAAATACATGTTGACAGCATTGCAACGAATAAACCAATCTCACTTACGACAAGACACGAGATAGACTAAATTGTGAATTTCAACTCCCACAAAAGCAGAAGGGTGCGGTAGCGTTTCGCGAAAAAGCTAGAAATACTGTAAAAAGACATCGATAGGTTCGTGTGCAGGCCACGTGTTGCTAAACAAAATAGAAGAGACGATGTCGGAGTCAAGAGAGAAGCAAGAAGCGGAAGAAACTCATTCAGATCAGACGGATGCCAGGCACGTTCTAATGAAAAGGGGGTCCTTCAATTAATTTTGTAAATCACTCGAACAACAGGGGTTGTGGATTAGCACGCTTATTAATGTAATCGGAAGTGACACATGGGGAGTGTGGCGCAGCAAAAACAAAAACCGTCTTGTAGGGTTGATGAAGTCTAAAAAACAATAGGAAAGTGAGTTGGTCACGAGTGAATTAGAAGGTACCTGATAGACAATGTGAGGTACACGTCTTGAGTCAATGAAGGGGATGGGGTTGGAGGGTAATGGGCGGAATGTGGCACAAAAGAAACGGAATCAGCACTTAATGGATGTGAAGACAATGAGAAATTCAGAGTTGGTCATTCAACTATAAGGTGTCTAAATGCTAGGTGTAGGACTTGAGACAATGGACGATAGTTAAGGGGTTGAGAACCAGTAGGCAGTTATGGCTCGGGAGAGGCGCTCTACGGACAAGGGCTGAAAGACAATAGAAAGAGTGTGATGATCACGAGTCAATTGTAAGATGTCTAACAGGTATGATGTGGGGCCTGTGCGACTTGAGACAATGACGAAAAGGGATGAGGTCGAGGATTAGCAGGTTCACTAATGTAATCAAAGGTGGTACAGGGAAGGAATGTGGTGCAGGGGGGACCAAAACCGCTCTCTACAAATTAGTAGGGCTGAAACATAGTAGCAAATAGGGTGTAATAGTCACAAGCTTTACAGGTGATCTGTGAGGTTGTTGATTAGCACATTTATTAACGTGAACAAAAGAGGAAGAAGGGAGAAGTGTTGCGCAGTTGAGGCAAAAAATCTTCCTCAAGGATATTCAAGGGCCGAAAGACGATAGTAAATTGTTTGTTGGGCACGGGCCAGTCGGAAGGATCTAATTTGTCTAGGAAAGACAATGATAGCTAAGGCGTCGTGATTTAGCAGTAACTTACTTATTTAGTCAGAGATGACTAATGGGCGTAGGAGGGATCAAATCAGCTATCCACTGATGAGTAAGGCTTAAACATAGAAGCAAAGAAGGGTCTATATGTTGAACATTGTGCTATTCCATCGTGAAGAGATGGTAAGCATTGGAAAGATATTTGCAACCTGGCGGCATTTAGCCGAACTAATGATTAGACTCGGAAGTTACAAAATATGAAAATGGCATGTCATGCTAAAGTATCGTCCTTACACCTCCGTTCATGTAAAAGCTCTTATTTTTTAATACAAAAAGTATTAACTGTGGTCTCAAGTGTCTTATTTGCTTTACCCACTGATGAAAACTTCGACAGTATACAAGGTCTGAAGTGTACGAGAGAAAGATACTTAGGGATGTTTATGGTACATCAATTATGAATCAAAGAAATGCCGTTGGAGGTTGGCTGTAGATGCTAACTTGTTTAATTTTTGCAGAGTTTAATTGCTTTGTAGCCAGCGGCCATGTTAGTAAATGTAAGTATGCACAAATCTTATTATTATGTAACTGACTACTTATTTTGTTCCTTTTTTCTATAATGACTTTTTTTTATAATTGATTCAGACGCATCAAATAGAACAAGATAGAAATGAGAGTGAAGATGATACAATGAAGAACTTGTGAACCAAGAGCTGATGCATGAAGAAATCCGTGAAGACGAAGATTGTGTGTTATAAAATTATGGCAGTTCGATGTTTTGTCGTAAGTTGAAGATTTTTAACATGGATATGTTTTTGGGCGGAGGTCCTTCTAAAATTTGCGTAACGACACCAAAATTTGTGACGACCCGGCACTTTAGATTATTATTTACTCGAATGAAAACTGAAGGCGACTAGTATTTTGAGCAGGTACCAGGAATTATTCACCGGTTTCAACCAAATATTAAGTTATTAGGTACGAATTAAACGAAATATGTTCATTTTAAATACAGTAACGTTACACACTTATTGTTTAACGAAAATCAACAAAAATATAGATGTTGCTATTTTTCCAATATACAGCTTAACATTTTTACTGATTTACCTGAACCAATTTCTGTACAATAAATTTTAATCACCAAAGTAGAAAACTTAGGTAAAACGCGTTTACAGTAAACATATCCGTGATTCAATGTTTTTCCGTGAAGCGGAGAATTTAACCGCGAATTCTCATGAGAGACAACCCACATAATCTCCGAAAATTCTGATGCATAGTGTACGTTAAGAAAACTAAGATACTTCACTTAGTTCTTATTGTCCTGAAATTTGCACCTCATGATGGTCACACTAAGTGGATTAGATCGTGTGGCTTGGTTCTCTTAAGTCTTCTAAGCATATTTCATCGAAATGAGTGTGAAGAGTTTATTTCTTCAGAATAAACTTGATTGAAAAATAGGTATATAGTAG
Source organism: Apolygus lucorum (assembly GCA_009739505.2). Lineage (NCBI taxonomy): Eukaryota > Metazoa > Arthropoda > Insecta > Hemiptera > Miridae > Apolygus > Apolygus lucorum. The sequence continues at coordinate 34,729,174 of CM019179.2, read as the reverse complement.
GTAGGTAGTATTTTTTTTAGTTAGGGTTAAAATTACCAGAAAAATGAGATTTTTTAAACATTTTATTATTTACATGTATTTTAAAACATGGTGACTAATATGTCACTTTGCCAAGTTCTGGGTTCAGTGAGTAGTGATGTATAATTTATTACAGAGACACTTTTGGTTTATTTTCTTCCATGTTTTTCAGAGTCTGTAATTTGTTAACCAAATGATTTTAAAGATAAATGAAGATTCTTTATACGCATTTTTGTATTTATGTTGTTCTGATCCTGAAGAAACTTGAAAACCCCAGGAAAACCGGATGAGTGACTGGGAGTACGCCATGGAGGTAGTTTGTCCTAGATTTTGGTTTATTATTTTCAATAATGAACCTTTGGAATCGACCAAGAAAAAAGAAATTTTAACACCCCCTCAAAATTTGATGGTTTACCTTTCAAGGTACGTAGAATCCAAAAATCGAATACAAATTTGGCCGTCCGTCCGCCGTACGCGGCACTTTTGCCACTTAGCAATTGACCGATTTTGATGAAATTTGGTATGTAGGCTCCATTTGGGGTCTAGTTGTGCCCCGGAGATTTTGGTTGATGTAGGTCAGTTCTAAGGGTTCCAAAATCAATTTTGAAAACGCCCTAACTCAAAAAATTTTGATATAAAGGTATTGTTTTTCCTTCAATTTAAGATTCTATAGAATATTTAGAACTTTTTGAGACCACCCGGAGCTCTGTAGGACAAACCGTTCGCTCACTACGAGAATTTAAAGTTTGGACGTACGATAAATCAGAAATACGAGTGTGAATCGCAAAAGAGGCCTAATCTCCGTTCAAATTAAAGCTGACCGAAATGCGATCGATGTTTTTCTTCATGTTGGATGGTTGGTGGCTTTGCAGATGAGTGATCTATATAGAAAAATAAAAAATAATAAACCATTGTGTAATAATTTGCAGCATTTTTGTCTTAGAGGGCTAAGTAAGAATACACAAAGATAGAAAAGCAACAGCGAATTGGTATGTTGAGCATGATCCACTTGAAATTTGTCTTGAGAGTTGGGATAATTGTTGATTAACACGCTTATTGACGAAATCAAAGGTGGCTTAAGTACAGAAGAAAACTGCTTCCAACAGATGAGTAGATGAAGGCGGAGAGACAATAGAAAAAATCTTGGGTTGGTCACGAGTCTGACATGCAATATAATTGAGGCAAGAGAAGGGTTTGTTCGCACAATGAACTGAGGTAGCACATAGGTAGAGAGACTTGGTTACGAAAAAAAGGAAGGTGCGTTATGTTAACGTAACGTTGTCCCACTTTAAACAATGACATCAGGTGTTGGGTTTGACGATTAGCACGCTCACTAATGTAATCAGTGGTGGCAAATGAATGGAGTGTGGCGCATGAGGAACCCCAACAGCTGAGTAGGGTTGGAAGACAATAGAAAACTGCGTGTGTTGGTAACGAAAAAGCTATAAGATGCCTGACAGGTAGGTAAGGAAGGTGTTGTTAATAAGCACGCTTATTAATGTAAACAAAGATGGCACATGGGTGAAGCGTGGTGCAGAAAAGACAAAAACCCCGGGCGAGTAAGGACCGAAAAACAATAGGACAAATGCACCTCGAATCGACCTGAAACAATGACGAGAAGAAGGCAGGTGAAGATGGGACCTGGCAGACAGTCCTATCTCTATTCGTAATGAATGCACCCCGAAAGGAGTTTTTCCTTCGCCGAGATAAGGGAGAAATTCCCTCTTGAAGCGTCGAAAACCTTACGGCCAGAAGGGGTTTGTGAAAGCCTTAGGGGGAAGATCTCGGCATTATTCAAATGGGAGAAGCCACCCCAGTAGAGATAGCCAAGTCGGACAATAGACGCTCCCTTCCTATTGTAGACGAAAACGGACAACGGTCAACTCCATTCCACTGTTTGTAAACTGGGCAAAGTCTTTAAGCAGTCGTGGGAACAATATTCGAGCATTTCGGAACCACAATAAATTTTCGTGAGATGAGAGGGGGCCGTACCGCCCCTGTCCGGTAACCGAATCTCCCCCAGTCTCAAGATTAGGACGATGCATACCCAAACACTAAATCAAGTGTGAATATTCCGAAACGAGGATTTCGGGATCCTTTTGACAATGGAGAAATCCTTAACAGCGTCAGCCACCCGATAAAATAAGGTTCTACGAAAGGGAATCGCCCCTCCGAATTTTGAGTTGTTATTGTCGCCCAGTTTCTCCGCATTTACATGAGAACATTCCAAAACTCTTCAAGTGAAACCGCATAAAACTCCGGGTTTCTACGATTTATTCACGTCAGGTCGTAACCGACAGCGCGGGAAGTTCAGGTTGTAGTATTCCCCCTGATTCGGCTGTATGAGGTTGACCTTTTTTCATGAACAAATCGGTCTTTATTTTCCTCAAGAATGGCCACTGTGCCTACCTGTACGAAAACGTTTGCCAATTTGAGAGGACAGTATGTGCATGACAGTGCCTATTTTCTTTAACCTTGAAAAGTGTAGATACCATCTATAATGAGCTCCAGACAGATTGGTGATACCCGCACGACTTTCCAAGTTGGACAACCAAAGGCAGCAAATTGTGTGATTAGTAGATCTCTGAGCGTCAAGATCCAGTCAGATCAAAGGAAGGGGGGGAAGTCATTCAGTCAGGGTATGCAAAGGAATTGGCGATTCTAAGTTGCATTGAGAGAGCAGTCAGATAAATCTCCATGGAGCTAGACCAAAAGAGCAAGAAGATGTGATAAAACGCTGCAAATTATTACACAATAGTTTATTATTTTTCTATATAGATCACTCGTCTACACAGCCGCCAACCATCCAACATGAAGAAAAACATCGTTCGCATTTCGGTCAGCTTTAGTTTGAACGGAGATTAGGCCTCTTTTGCGATTCACACTCGTGTTTCTGATTTATCGTACATAAAACCATTACATTCTCGTAGGGAGCGAACGGTTTGTCCTACAGGGCTCCGCGAGCTCTCAAAAAATTCTATAGAGTCTTAAATTGAAGGAAAAACAATACCTTTATATACAAATGTTTTGAGTTAGGGCGTTTTCAAAATTTCAAAATTCATTTTTGAACCCTTAGAAGTGATCTACATCAACCAAAATCTTCGGGGCACAATTAAACCCCAAATGAAGCCTACATACCAAATTTCATCAAAATCTGTCAATGCTAAGTGAGGAAAGTGCCGCGTACGGCGGACGGACGGCCAAATTTTTATTCGATTTTGGTTTATTATTTTCAATAATAAGCCTTTGGAATCGAGCAGGAAAAGAAAAATTTTTAACCCCCCCTCAAAATTTGATGTTTCACGTTTCAAGGTACGTAGAATCCGAAAATCGAATAAAAAAATTTCCGTCCGTCCGCCGTACGCCGTTTGCGGCACTTTTCTTAGCAACACTGGTCCGATTTGGTTCAAATTTGGTATATGGGCTCCATTTGGGGTCTAGTTGTGCCGCGAAGCTTTTCGTTGATGTCAGTCACTTCTAAGGGGTGAAAATTAAGGGTTGAAATTTTCAAGAGTGCCCTAGCTCGAAAACTCTCGAAATAAAGGTATTGTTTTTTCATCAACTTTAAATAGTATTGAATTTTTAAAAATTTTTGAGACCACCCGGAGCTCTGTAGGACAAACCGTTCGGTCCCTACGAGTACTTGAAGGTTTTCCTCCGATAAAACAGAATCATGAGTGTGAATCGCAAAAGAGGTCTAATCTCCGTTCAAATTTTATCTTACTAAAATGCGATCGCTGTTCATTTCTTCGATTTGTATACAGTTTTGCCTTCTGTGTAACCAGTAATCAAATTTCCATATGAAGCTTTCTATTTTTCCAATCGAGTGTGAAGCGTTTAGTTCTTTCTAATAAACTTGATTGTGAAGGTGTGAAGCCAGTATGGTGTGGTAGGTAGTACCTACCAATAGTTGGTGGGTAAAATAAAGTTGGTACCTAGGTAAAAACAATTTTGGTAGGTAAAAAACGCTGCAAATCATTGATCAAAGGTTTATTATTTTCTGTATAGATCACCCTTCTGTATAGATCACTGGTTCTCCATCAATAGCACATACCACCATCTGTATTCTCTCTTGACCTTCCCTCTCAAATTTCAGCTTCCTGCGTTCAATAGGATTGAAAATGGCTTCGGAGCTCACTCAGCTGATCAGTGCTCTTCCAGGCGTCTCCAGCATTCAAGAAGATCTTCTTCACTCTTCAGATCACTGATCAGCTGAGTGAGCTCCGAGGCCAAAGTTTAAAAAAATCCTTTTAATATAATAATTAGAATTTAATAACAAATTAACATTTCAGTCAAGTTAGGTGGGCAGTACAGCTTCCATGCATATAACATGGAACGAAAGAACTAAAACAGATCACGTTGTAGGGTTCCTGAGTAGATAAACTCCAACAAGATTCGTTCGCCATTATGTTGATTTCTCTTTTTCTCATGTACCGTGGCTTCTGCTAATCGTATCATAGTGACAACATTGTGGAGATCTTTATTCTCCCACATTCATTCAGCCCAGTATTGAGAACTTCCAAAAAAACACTGGCACCTACTTTGGGTTGATCAAGGAATGAGTGCGTGTCATGTTGCTGTTTGGTTCAGTGGGCCTTTCCACTCCAACTATATGGGGGAGGACGGAACATAACGCAGTTACCTTCACTGGCTCGCCGCTGATGTTTTCCCAGTTAGTTAATGGCCCACCTGCAGAGAGGGCGAAGTGATATGCAAATACCTCGGGCCAGGACTAATCTTGTAAAAGGGCCCCTTTGAAGGTGCATATCCCGGTTCAGGCTGGACCGCTCGAGCAATATGCAGCTCGAGGGAGAAGGAGAGGACGGGATATGGCCATAAAACACCCGTCGAGTTCCACAAGCGTGGTGGCTAAGTGCTCAAATATGCAAGTGGCCACGTCATCTCTCGTGTGCTGTACCTAACCAAACGGAGAGAATTCGGTGCGTAACACACCCAAATAGGTACGACCGTATTGATGTGGAGTTGAAGTATGTACTATCCAGTAGAGATATGACAAAGAAACAAGCTCTAAACCATAGTAGTTATCATGTTCAAGTTAAAAAACAGACCAGGGTTGGTACTGTTTTAAACACTGTTTAACACACATTTTTTAAAAAAACTAATCATTTTAAATCATTTGTTTAAAACAGAATTGAAAACTGTTTAATATATTTAATTTTCAAACCCGGAAGTAGGAGGAAACTAACAATGGCATCATGCGAAATGAGCAATAAAAATTCCGTTCATACAGCATAAGTTAATGAGCGAATTTACATAGAAATCTTCAAAGCAATGGTTAAGAAAATCGAAGTATTAGCTATATGACAGAGTGGTCAGCCTTGTGGGTGTGTTACATAGCACGAATCGTTGAAATGATACAATCAACCTCTTGTTTAAATATTTTTAAAAACCTCGACAAAAAACCTTCTTCTCCTCTCCCAGAACTCAGGGTACGATATTGTTCAACGATCGTACATTGTGGTTTTTTTTAATTTCCAGTATAGGTACTACTATACCAACAAGCTGTATTCTCAGGGCATGTTTTGAAGATATTCATGTTCTACTCGTCTCCCGGAACTCATAGAGTACCCACACCTATTTTTTTTTTTTCAGCATACCATACCAACATACTGTATTCACACTGCATAGGGTATGTTTTTAACATATTAGGAGCCCTTAATATTAATGTTCTAGTCGTCATAAAGTATGGGTGCCCAACACAGATGGAAAAGGATACATTCCACGCAAATCAGCTGAATACTCCGTGGCATTCTGGGACCATAATGCCATAAATTAGAGTATAGCCTTATGGCGTTATGGTCCCAGAATGCCACACTCCCCCGGCCAAAAAAACGCAGATCAATTGAGGAAACGTATCTGTGCGGTACAAGAAACCAAGAGAAGAGTAATGTAAGATCGCCTCTTGAAAGTACAAACACCACACCAGTTGCTACGAGTATGTCAATATGAATACCATCGATGTTTGAATTACGTGTCTCATTACACGTTTAGATTCCTTTTAATTAAACTTCCCGGGTTCCAATTATTATTTCAATTATTGTCTGGAAATCTACTGTATTCAAGTTTTTTGAATAATAGCGAACTTGATTAATAATTGTTGATAATGTTGATAATAATTGTTGATAAATAAATTGATAATAATTGTTGATAATGTTGACGTTTGTCGGATTTTTTCATAATTCCTGGAGCTTTGGCTCCAACTCTTGCTCATTTTGTATCTAGCACTCAATTACTCTCCAAGTATGAGCTAAATAGAGAACTCCTCCGGGCTAATCCGCTCCGAATTGATCAAAATTGCACCTAAGTTTCGAGGAGTTTTGCAGACTTGTTCCCAGACAGACTAATATTATACTGACTGAACACTTCAGTGTTCCTAGGGAAGAAAGTCTTCTTGAATGACACACAAAATTGTTCGCCAAATTCAAGTGATCATTATTTTGGTGTACCCAAATTTTTCCCGAAACTATGTGCCTCACACAAATGATAAAGTTTTCGACAATTAGTACCGTTTGGGATTTCTTTAGACTGTTCTTAGGGTAAAATCCTTCTACGATGACATTTCAATAAAAAGGTACTTCCCAGATTGATTAAAACTCCATTGCGGAATTCGTCAAATGAAATTTTTAAGTAAAAAACCTACGATTTACAGATTTGAAGGTCTATCGTGTGTGCCTAAATCTGCTCTGTTCCAAAAGGAAAAGACACCGTGCTAATCTTTGTCACCCCTGCTCATTAGTGGAAATTATGTAGACGTCACTTAATTTAGGCAACAGATAACCTCAACACGTCTCCTACTCTACTTCAAAGTGCGCTCTTCGCTCTCTCAGGCAAACAATATTTCATAAGCCAGAAAAAGGGAGAAACAAGGAAGAAAAAGTGGTCGTATAAAAAGAAACAATATTTCTGAGGGCGCGTAATCACCGAAAAAGCCCCAAAGGACCATAGAGTTATTAATATTAACTTCGATAAGATAGCAAGTAAAAACAAGGGGAAGGCGTTTCGAGACACAGTTGGTAATGAGGCACTCAAGTTTTGTTTTAATTTATGGAGATGAGTCGACTGCTTTATCTTGTGACGTCAGAGAGCCACCGAAAAGGCGCCCTTCGGGCCTCGTCCTACCCGAGGAACGGAGGGGTGATTCTTGCTTAATTAAAGAAGAAACTGGAGAACAGTTAACGATGAGAAGGAAGGCACCCAATTTATTAAGTTGGGGAAACGAGCACTCAGTCATCGCCTCGGAGGCCTCTATTGTAGCGGTTGCCTTCATCACTTATTATATCATCAATCTATCGAGGGAAACAGTTTTTAGTATCAAACTCTTCTAAGATAATCAACCGAACTCGAGAAAGATCTGATCTCTCCCAAACAGCAGTTCTGGGGACATTTCAACAAGTGTCTAGATCCGAGAGGGTCGTGGATTAGTCTCTTTTGAGACATAAAATAACGTCAACATCAGTAAAATGATGTGTTTCGTTATAAATCCTAATTGTTCTAAACGTTGTCGCAACTGTGGTCTTTAACTACACATTTACTAACATATCTATGAAACATTTCAAGGGCAGCAGGTCAAAATTATTTTTACCGATACAAAATCGCCTATTCTTACTTCCTCGCTATAGAGTTGATAAGACTAAATGTGAGGAAAAAAATGAAAAGAAAAGAACATAGGAAATGGAGCAGAATGACACCAACCGCACGTGTTAGCTCAATTCTTTGTCAAAATATGATTTTTCAATTGATTTATTTTTATAAATAAAAACATATAGGTATTTACATTAAAAAACACGGTATTTTCCTGTAAAAAACGAAATTTTTCTCCTAAAAACAACTTTTCCGAGCTATCGACCATATTTTCTCGTGTTTCTGATTTATCGTACGTACAAACTTTACATCCTCATAGTGAGCGAACGGTTTGTCCTACAGAGCTCCGGGTGGTCTCAAAAAATTCTAAAAATTCTATAGAATCTTAAATTGAAGAAAACAATACTTTTACATCGAAATTTTTTGAGTTAGGGCGTTTTCAAAATTTCAAAATTGATTTTTGAACCCTTAGATGTGACCTACCTCAACCAAAATCTTTGGGGCACAACTAGACCCCAGAAGGAGCCTACATACAAAATTTCATAAAAATCGGTCAATGCTAAGTGGCAAAAGTGCCGCGTACGGCGTACGGCGGACGGACGGCCAAATTTTATTCGATTTTTGGATTCTACGTACCTTGAAACGTAAACCATAAAATTTTGAGGGGGTGTTAAAAAAAATTTTCTTGGTCGATTCCAAAGGTTCATTATTGAAAATAATAAACCAAAATTACAATAGCAGCTCGGTCAATGACAATTTTTAAGACCTGAAAGTTTCAGAAAACAATGAAATTCGACCACTTCCTCCTGAGAAATTCTGCAAGTTGTCATGTTATCCACAATCAACCAAATTATTCAGCTTTTCAATGGTGCACCCAACTTTGAAATTGTTTTCAAATTTGATGGAGATGTAGCGTCAAGAAAGTGAAAAAGCTTGACCTGTAGTTTAAAAGTGCTGCAAATCATTGCCCAAAAGTTTATTATTTTCTGTATAGATCACCCTTCTGTATTATATCTATAATAGATCCCTCTCTACCTACCGAAGGTACCTACTACCTACTAGGGCATCTTGGAAAATTTCAACCCCAACCACTAACCAAAAGGAAAATTTCCTTTAATGAAGGTTGGTAGGGAGGGATCTATACAGAAGGGTGATCTATACAGAAAGTAATAAACCTTTGGCCAATGATTTGCAGCGTTTTTTTTTACCTACCTACTTTTCCTACGGCGTACGGCGGACAGTAGTGGTCCATTCCAGGGTTTCTGTTATTATACTCTCATCAGCGTATCATCGCGACGTTGATCAGATGTTTTGAGTTTGTTACCAAATTGCTTCCGAGCCTACCAAGGTAGCGGAAGCTTTGTTTTCACTTCTCAAGGTTGACAATAAAATGTTTTCCAAAATCAAAATTTTCACTCGCGTTTTACATTTTAGACCTTCTTGAACAATTTGTGTTTGTCATGAAATCCTTATAACGGGCATAACTTTACGAAGTTATTGTCCGATTTCGATGAAATTTTCTGGGATTGTGCAAGTCGGGAGTAGAATCTACAGAAAAAATCATCTGATGATCCTGTATGGAAACAGTTGCCCCCAGACTGATAGTAGCTACTGCGTATGCGCAAACGTGAATTCCTTGAAACTTGAACTTGAATTCGTTGAAATTTTCAGGGACTCTGCTTGAATTCCCGTGTAACAGTCATATTTTCAATATTTTCTTCCCGAATCCGGTAAAATTTTTAGAGATTGTGCGGGTTGACGTGTAGATGGTCCCCTGTAAGGGTAGTGAAAGGTACTTAGAGAATGATGTTTTGAGATAAGCTTCATCTCATCGGATCGTCTATATAACTTGGTTGAGGAAAATATGTGCCACACCCACTTGGCAGACATTATTATTATTATTTTTTTTTTTTTTGAGTTTGTGAATGAATTATTGGGCATTGTTTTGAACGCGAACAAAATCTGTAGTGACAATCATTTTTTTGATGGGTGAATGGGATGACCATGTTTTCGATATAGTTTTTGGAGTCTATTTTTCAATTTATTGTTGTTGGTAGGTACATGTTTCAGCAAAAACAACGTTGCCTTCATCAGCCTTAATAAACCGGTTTGGGGGTCATCCCTTGAGCCTTTGCCTTTGTCACTTCATGGTCTGTTATGAAGCATACCGTTATTTCAAATTTTCCAAATTTTTGATCTGTAACCTAATGGAGTACGCCTTCCCCATTCCCTCCCTCTCTCTTCATTCCTTCACAAGCCGAACCTTAACTTGTCTCCGGTACTCTGTGACTGTACCCGAGGTAGGTAATACCAGTTGATGAAATTACTGATTCCTGTTAAATTTTCCAACTTGATTTTATCATTTTCTCTAATTGCATTTGAAAATTACAAGTAAATAAATTACAGTTACAGTTACTGAATACATTACAGTTCGAAAATGATAAATTTAAGTTGGAAAATTTAACAGGAATCAGCAATTTCATCAACTGGTATTACCTACCTCGGGTACAGTCACAGAGTACCGGAGACAAGTTAAAGGTTCGGCTTGTGAAGGAATGAAGAAAGAGGGAGAGAATGGGGAAAGCATACTTCATTGGGTTACAGATTAAAAATTTGGAAAATTTGAATTAACGGTATGCTCCATAACAGACCATGAAGTGACAAAGGCAACGGCACAAGGGATGCTCCCCAAACCAAAAACAATAAATTGAAAAATAGACTCCAAAAACTATGATAATTATTTTTTGTTTCGTAATTTATTACTCAAATGCATAGATATGAACTCTTTGGGGATGATGAAAGACTGGATGAATGACCGAAGTAGTTGACTTGCTGTTGGATTAGCTGTTTTTGACATGGAGCGAATGATTAATTTACTGGGCAGTAAAAATTCGATGGTTGAGGAGGCTTTAAAGGACTGTCCAGCCGTGGAAGAAGAAAGATTGATTGGTGATTAACGGTGGCACAAGTTGATTTCTATCCTTGAAAATTTCGTGGTTTCTGCATTTAATTGGTGAAATCCCACAATCAATCATTAATCCGTGAAAAATGTGAGTCTTAGAACAATCAATAATTTATATAATTTTTATCATGTTTAGTTCGATATAGAATCAATGGCTCGGGTCATCCCGGCAGAAGGAACTTAGTACATTGATGTATCATGTTCTCATTTATTTCGCATGTGCCTAATTAACTTAGGTATTTTGTTCATTAAACTTCTTTTTCATATGCTTTTTTCATGTATTACCTATTTAAATTGTGTCAGTGGTATCACCTTTCGGGAGTTTCAAATAGGATGAGAGGAGCTCTGCACAGCATTAAATCGAGAAGTTCTTCACCATTCGCTGGAGGCGAAATTAGTGTTGGTGATGTTCAACTCGCAATCGGTCGCTCGAAAAGCAGGTCAATTGACTAGTAAGATTGAACTTGAAGACAGTAGTTGACTAGTAGTTCTCTCATGACGCCTGGAATTAATACCAATGAGCTCAGTTCCCTGGGACACCCGCGGCCTAATTGCCACCGACGCTCTCTTGATCGACTCACAACGCTGCCAGCTCTCGAAATTCGACGATTTCTTTGTTAGAAAACGGTCAGAATTACGAATCGATACATCGAGGGACCACGATGTTTCTTTCGACGTCGGAGTCAAATGAGAATCGATTGCACGAGGAAATAACAACTCAGGGTGTAGAGGAAAAGGACAAGTTTGGTGGTCTCCCTCAAGAGCACCCCTCACACCCTACGACCTCTCACCCCTGGCCGAAGCCTGGACCCCGCAACACCAAGTCCAATTAATAAAGGGCCCCGTCCCTACCAGGTTTCCAAGCCCTTCATATCTTCCTTTCGACTATATATCTCTGACTCGGACAATATGTAAATATACCCCCCTGTCCTCCGAGTCTTTCCCTACCATCTCCAACCCTTAGGGACAGTCGAGGAACAGTAGGAGGGTTATTCTTATTTAATTCACACGTATAAGGGTCGTCTCATCGTCCCAGAGCCGACGATGTCCCTTTTCGAGCCTCTTCTCACACTTTTCCCTTTCGAGGGCTTCTCGTGGGGCGATTCAAGTTATGCTAATACAAGAGAATTTTTGTAGCTTCCTCCGACGTTCGCTATAATACTCCTGAGGTGAATGTCAACGTCTTCTCCGGCTACGGTGGACACTTCCGCATAAAATGACCTTTTCATGCTTCTAGGCTGCTAGAGACAGTACACAGTTGATACTACTAAAACAAAAGTGTCGACCAATAGTTCCTCATTTTAAATCATACAGGAGTGCTAATAAAGTCACTAGCGACGGAATTGTGCAAAACCATTTTAAAAACATAATTATAGTTAAGTAATGCATGCATTCCAGAGGACGTCCCATTGGATAAGCATAAGGTCAATTAAATTGACCAAGTTAATTTAAATTTTAAACCAAGTGGTATGCGATAACACTTTTTCACTCAATGTGATCCATTTTCAGGCAAGAAATAATGTTCTCTCCCTCCCTCCCCACTCACCCTTATCAAACATAACACTTCTAGCGGAATGTGAGCATCGAATTTGAAGAGCTGTTGAAAATCCATGCAAATTATTACACAATGGTTTATTATTTTTCTATATAGATCACTCGTCTGCAAAGAACATGGCTTTGCCATTGTTACCACCAACCAACTTGAAGAAAAACATCGATCGTATTTCGGTCAGCTAAAATTTGAACGGGGATTAGGCCTCCTTTGCGATTCACACTCGTGTTTCTGATTTATCGTAACTCCAACCCTTAAGTTCTCGTAGGGAGCGAACAATTTGTCCTACAGGGCTCCGCGTGGTCTCAAAAAATTCTATACTATCTTAAATTGATGGAAAAACAATACCTTTATATCAACATTTTTTGAGTAAGGGTGTTTTCAAAATTTCATAATTTTTTTTCAACCCTTAGAAGTGACCTACATCAACCAAAATCTTTGGGGCACAGCTAGACCCCAAATGGAGCCTACATACCATTAACAATTTATATTTGGTAAAAATATTTCACCACTACAATCGATGGTATTGTACATAAATATTTACATCACAGCATTGTATCAGCACTTTCAGCACTCAGCAGTCATGTCCATTTGGCTGCCTGGTATCAGGGTCCGAGATCCGACATCGGACATTGGGATGAGGGACAAGGTTGAATCACCTAATCCCACGAATGATGGAGGGAGGATTGTGCCTCTTCCGGCTATGCCATCAGTCGACGCTTCTCCTCCCCATGGGGTTCGAGTTCAGCTCCAAGTCCCACGAGGCCCATTTGCTCGAGCCGTGGCACGCCGTCGAGTGGCCTTAGCCCTGAATTTAGACCAGATGAATGATCCTCCTGTTAGGACTCGGGTGGTCACCCACTCTAGGATGAACCAGCCCGAATTAGATCCTTGGCTGACTTGCCATGCCATAACCATCTCCAGGTGATAGTTAGACCCTTAGAAGTGACGTACATCAACCAAAATCTTCGGGGTACAACTAGACCCCAAAAGGAGCCTACATACCAAATTTCATTAAAATCGGTCTATGCTAAGTGGGGAAAATGCCGCGTACGGCGGACGGACGGCCAAATTTTTATTCGATTTTTGGATTCTACGTTTGGATTGAAACGTAAAGCAACCAATTTTGAGGGGGTCTGAGAAATTGACTGCTTTGTTGTGTTTGGAGGTATTTAACAGAACTAATGCTGCAAATGAAAATGTCACGCAAGGTGATTTTTGGTGAACCTTATTTTCAACAAGTGGTAATTAAAACATCTTGGAAGTAATCAACTATTGAAGTGGTTCAAACAATTTAGAATTTAGTAGGTAGGTAATTTTGACAGGTGGGTTAAAAAAATGTTTTTCTCGGTCGATTCCAAAGGTTCCTTATTGAAAATAATAAACCAAAAGAACCAGGAAAATCGGTTGAGAACTAAGGGCTGGGCAGACGACACAAGATTTTGTCACACACACACAGACATACACCTATGGGTTTTTTTTGCGGATTTTGATTCAGAATGGTCTAAAACGGATTACTGTGTGGTTTTTTTTTTCTGTTGAGTGTTGTCCGACTTGACCCCAGATCAATCGCATAAGGACGTCCAAGTCTTACTATGGGACGTCCTAAAAACCGATTCATTTGGATCCTACAACATCCTTCCGTAAAACTGCTCACCGTCGGTATACGAGCAACCACGAGTTGTTCTCGATGCAAGCCATGAGCTCTGGTGTCTGAATAGGAATTCAGTACAAATTGTATGCAACGAACTGTCAACTCATCTCTTCAATCGTCATGTACCATTACTAATACCATTAGAATATATGATTTCTCATAAAATGGCATTTTATTACCGCTGAGAAAATCATTACTACACCGTGAGTTGAAGTACACCCACTTTCGACTGATTGAAAATGTACCTTCCCAAACCATACATAGCAGCAAACGCCTATAAACCCCAAGTTTAACATCGACTGCAGTATTTGCATTCGAAAGTTTCATCGGACTCATAATGAGGCTGGGAGTCATGAATTCGTAATGATCTCGCGCCTTGTTGGCCTGAACCCCTCAGCGTGAGGCGAAATAAACGCTTTTGTTTAGCGCGAGGTGAACGAAAGTGTTTTTTATGGTCACTTAAGAGTGGAAGTGTTTTTGTTCTTTCGATTATCCACTTAAGGGGTGACTTGGATAAGTTTTGTTTTGAGGTGAGAGCTCATAAAAACAAAAGCGGTCGCGTGCTTCGTTCACCGCTCCCTTGTCTCGTTCGACTCTATTCGATGATAATCAACCTGTTTTAAGACTCGAGTAGTTAAGATGACACGTAAGACCGTGAGGGTTACTCAGAAGGGTTCATTGTAGAGTACAAATTACATCCATGACAATATGCCACCAAATTATTCATTATTGACTAACGTTAATCAGTGTCCTAATTTACATCTACCGTCAAAATACTAACTGAAAACAGTGCAAATTGAGAGGGTTCAGCTGTGGCTGAGCGAGTGCCGGCATGTGTCTCTGGGGATGAGACTCGGGCCGATTGCGGGGCCGTGAGTTCGAGGCTCGCCTCGGGAACATATTTTCGGGTAAGCCGGTCGCAGTTCCCCCTCTTCCCACCCAGGGCGGTGAGGCCAATGGGAAGCGAAATCATCAGAAAAAATTCTGATCTTCCCTTAGGAAGACAGCTGATGACGTCCCCGACGCCAGAATTGGCAGTCGGACGAAAATCCAACCTGAAATGGTTGTTTACTTTACTTTACTACTTACAGTGCAAATTTAATGTGAACATATAGTAATATTCGGTTTTATTTAACTAATAATTTCGGTAATTAATTACAAGGTAATGTTGTTGTTGTCGTCATCATGTATTTATTAATGTTATTAATGGATGTAGTAAACAATGTCGCTTGTTTAGTTGTCACTTGGGAACTAAAGACATAAAATGTTCCAATTGGTTGCAGACTCGTATGCAAGCATTTATTTCCAAAATTGATTTATTTTATTCAGCCATATTCAAAACACTAGGGTGTCCCAGCATTAATGATTCAAAAAATTTACCTCTCAGCAGGCCTGAGAAAGTAAAAAAACAAAATGGCTATAAAACCTTCGATTCTACAAGTAACCCTCAGTCGAACTCGAGAGACAAGACTGGCCTATGAGTCACTTGTAACAGTTTACGTAACTTGGAGATGGAGTTCAACCTGGAGAATCTGACGGGGTAATGGAGAAGGTTCGGATTGTTTGGAAATCTTATAAACGCCCTCCGTCTTGGGTCTGCCGTATCGCTCACCGAACTTCCTGTGAAGTCTCTCCTAATGTGAGCGGGCGGTAAACTTAAGGTTTCTATCAGGTGAAACTTGAGGATTTTGAATCTTCTAAGCTCTGAGGGTAGTCGAAACGCGTGCTCCGGAAGCCTCCAACCCGTTTCTGATAATAATCGATCGAAGCGGTCAAGTTTAAAAGGTTGTGAAACTCGACATTGAAGACTCCTCACATAAAAACGCTGCAAATTATTACACAATGGTTTATTATTTTCTATATAGATCACTCGTCTACAAAATCACCATCCATCCAATATAAAAATAAAAAAAAAGAAAAAAAAAAGAAAAATCAAAAAAAAAATCGAAAAAAAATATAAAAAAATATTTTAAAAAAATCCAAATCACCAACCATCGATCGCATTTCGGTCAGCTCTAATTTGAACGGAGATTAGGCCTCTTTTGCGATTCACACTCGTGTTTTGATTTATATATATATTTCAATTTAAACCCTTAAATTTTCGTAGGGAGCGAACGGTTTGTCCTACAGAGCTCCGCGTGGTCTCAAAAAATTCTAAAAATTCTATAGAATCCTAAATTGAAGGAAAAACTATCGAAATTTTTTGAGTTAGGGCGTTTTCAAAATTTCAAAATTGATTTTGGAACCGTTAGAAGTGACCTACATCAACCAAAAGCTTCGGGGAACAACTAGACCCCAAATGGAGCCTACACACCAAATTTCATCAAAATCGGTCAATGCTAAGTGGCAAAAGTGCCGCGTACGGCGGACGGACGGCCAAATTTTTATTCGATTTTTGGATTCTACGTACCTTGAAACGTAAACCATCAAATTTTGAGGGGGTGTTAAAATTTTTTTTTTCTTGGTCGATTCCAAAGGTTCATTATTGAAAATAATAAACCAATAACATGGAGATAATATAGAAGTTGGGAATACGAAACCTATTGGTCACAGCATTAATCATTCTCCTCTCACTAAATATCATCATAATTAGATGATTTTTCAAATTCAGGAATTACAACAAGATTGAGGATTTGTTGCCATTTACATTATTTCTTCAGAATACGTGGTGGGTCACCTACTGACCTGTTCCTCAAGAAATTTTTGATAAATAGTTCTAGAATCAATTTCCATTATCATCAAAATTTGTTCAAATCGGAATAGACAGTGAGAAATCATTGTTTTAAAAAATCACTTTTGGCATGTTTGCACAGTACGTACCACGAGAAAAGAAAACATGTTTATTAAATACCGTTTACTCGCATATACACACACCATGATACAATTAATTAAGAACCAAGAGGTTGGATACACGAAATTAACTTGGTATAACAAGACATGATAGGCACGGACGTGATGTCTACCAAATGGTTTGAGCATTTTTTTGTTAATCAATTTTTTCATTAATTTATAATACCTCATAACCCCTTCAAAGCCCAGTTTAAATCATCTACAAACAGAACGAAACTCCCAACATTTTGGGAGCTAATTTCATCCGTAACAACTGCAAATGTTCAACAGTCCCACCAAAATGTGGATATCCAGATGATTCGGTCCCAAAAAACGGACCCAAAACTCAGGACATACTCCATGGAAGTGAATGATGACCTCGATTGTGCCAATAGTATAGAGGAAGACACGTTTGACGAGAGCTCGCCGATCTCCAATACATACCTTCGTGACAAATTATGGTCAAATCGGACTAGTTGGTGAGAAATCTTTTTTTTTAATCACATTCGGTATGTTTGCACTGAACGTATCACGAGAGACCATTCAGGGCCTGATTTCAAGTAACGCCTGAAGACTTATTTCATTCAACATGCCCAGGAATTTGACATTTTTCTGCTTTTTACTGTGCTCCATCGTTCCTATTGATCCAAATGCCATGAAATTCTTGGCTACCACCTATAATTCACCCTGATAACTATCGTTGGTCAAACGGCAATGAAACTCATAAAAAACTATCACAAATAATAAATTAATTACCAACCACCATCAACGTTATGTCAAATCGGACTAAATAGCCAAAAACCTTTGTTTAAAAAAACCACATCTGGCATATTTCCCATCCAGGGCCTAACCCCAAGTAATGCCTGAAAACTTGATAAAAATCCAACCAATATCTCATATAACATGACCGGGAATTAGATTTCATCCAGACTACTACCGTTGGTCAAAAGGCATCTAAAGTCATAGAAATCTGTCGAAAATCAAATTGATAATGTTTCATACTTTCGCCTTAAAAATGGTTTTACTGAGGCAGATCCAGCTAGTCGAATATACCCGATTCTGTAGTGCGGTAATGCAAAAAGTTCTTACCCCCCAAGGCCCGGGGTCACTTCCCCGCAGGTGGTTTCTGCCCCTACGTCACATTCTCCACTCATTCACTTCATTTCCGACTTTGACATTTTCGGCTCCTTTTCTTTTTTATTTGCTTTCCTTAATTGGTCGCTGCCCTTCTGCAACTTCTAATCAGACATTTGCATCTTCTAACCCGCGTTCCAAACCTCTAAATCACATACGGGCTGTCCTCTCTCTGATCGCTGGCGATTATTATAGGCAAGCTGGTTTCTCGTCCCTCCCAGGTTGTGCTCCCTTCCTGCATAGAAATGACCCTCTTGAGTTGACCTCTTGTCTGAAATTTACGTTATTTTCGCTCAAAGTTAATTAACCAGCTGTCCCCCAGCGACGGTAGTAGACAGTTATTTGGTGACATCGAATAAAATTTTCAACGACTCAACTTGAAGTTGGAAACAGCACGAATCAGCTGTCGTCTGAAGCTAGTTTATCTCCAAAATTAACTGAACGATCAAATTTCTATCGGCCAATAAAATCCAAAAATTACTCATCGTTTTGCAGTTTTGCAGGTATGCGGGTTTTCTAAATTACCAATAATTGTGTGATATTAATAAAACCCCTTACACCAATACATATCATAGATAAATTAGTGAAAAAAGTTCAAAATTTCCATATCTTCAAACATTTACATTGATGTAGGTAAACCGCTTTGGGCTGTTGAACACCAACTTTACCATAAATTTTCATATTCTCAAATTTGGAAGATTTACAATTTGACTTCATGTACGTTTGAAATAATAGTGGTACCACTCCTAGTCCTCTATACAGCATCAATTGAATGCAGTAGGCAGCGGGGGAATAACTGTTAATTCCAATGAGATTATAAAAATTAAAAAAAATAAATAAATAAAATTATCAGTAGACTAAATTGATTATCAGTAGACTTGGGGAATTGGTAATTCTTGTCTTCCTCCTCTCCTTGTCCTTTCATGCGTCTCAGTGTCTCCTAGTTCGCAGACGTGGTTTCGTCCACTTCATATCTATCTTCTGATTCTTGAGAAAGCCGCCACACTCCATGTATGAACTTTTGATTAGAACTGATACTGATACTGAGAGCCAGGGAACCGAATCCCTGCTATTATTGCAGTTCTAGATCACTTTGAGGTTACAATTTGATCATTTCCATTATTACCAGTGGCTGTCCCACTTCCTTCGTTTCCCTGTATTTTATTGGTGCTGCTAATTGTTCTTATTGTTTGTTGGCTTCAGCTGCATTGTGTCCATTAAATTTTAATGTTTGCATGTTTTCCATGTTACAACTAGTTTCTGCGCCTCACTAACACATTTGTTTGTTTATAAGAATTGTTTGAAACAATACTTGATAAAAATATAAAAACAATTTTAAAAAAAGTTGTCATTGTGGACCCGCAAAAAAAACAGAAAAAAATCCAAAAAAAGTATATTTAAAATTATCCAACACAAAAAAAAACGCCCTGTGACTTTACCCATTTCTGACCCTGATGCAGAAGGATCCGATGCTCGCGCATGGTGTTGATTTTTGTATGTCTGAGAATCCATTGCGCGAAAGTCAATTGATCCTCTCATTGGCTGGTGCTTTGAAGGGTAATGCTTCCCGTTGGTTTCCCTTGGTTACTCATCCTAATATTACTTGGGAGTCCTTCAAAGACCTATTTTTAACCCAATATGGCGCCCAGGACACCCCTGTTGCTTGTTTGATAAACCTATTTGAAAATTTCTCTACTACTTCCGAAAACTATGCTAATTTTGCCACCAACATGTTGGGAAAACTACTGGGAAAATGGAAAGGGTTGAGTGTAGAAGAAATTGCTAACCCTAAAATTCGGGAATTCGCTATAAAGAAAGAAATCTGTACTCGAGATAGGATGGTTAAACAACTAAAGGCTGTTTCTTATGGAAAACGAGGCTCTTCTGAACTTCAGGGAAACGTTGACTACAAACGAACCAAATTGATGGGTCCATCATTTTCGAAATTCGAGAACGTCGTTTGCCATTATTGCTCTAAATTTTGCCATCAAATTTCCAAACGTCGCCTCAGGATTTCTCGGGAAGGGCAATCTCGTTACGCTACAAACACAACTCCTTCAACTAGCATGGTTCACAGGAATCCTGAAATGAGAAGAAGAAAGATCCTGAAATGTCTACTCTCAATAGATCTTCACAAGGAGTTATTTGTTTCTACGAGTACTGTAAGACTCCTGGACATTTTGCCAATAATGTCCCAGGAAATACACCCAGCAAAGACCAGACCCTGTACCCAGAAACACGATTGAGCGCAATGTGAACCTCTGCGATGTCAACCCTCGTGCCTACTCAACCCATAACGGTGAAAAATTTATGTTTTCTTTTGATTCTGGATCAGAATGCTCTTTATTAAGATCTCGGTTAATTTTTAAGTTTACTGGGGCTATATTCAATAAGGACGTCATGTTGTATGGTTTAGGTACATCTAAAGTGCTTTGTCCCAAGCAAATCTTATCCGAAGTAACCATTAACAATAAAGATTTGAATGTTTTATTCCATTTTATTCCTGATTCAATTATGACTCATGTTATTTTAACTGGTCGGGAAATAATTTCCATAGCTGTCCCTTCTCCATAGCTTATCCTTCTTCAAATCTGATTGGTTGAGAATTATTCTCAACCAAGTTATAAGAGTCACTCTTACACCCAATGAATGTCTATTTTTATCGGCTAAAACTACCAACCAAAACCCTCCGCCAAGAGTTGATCAACCAATTAATAACAATTTAAATTCAAGTACTTCTAATAATGATCAATTATTGTCAGTTTCAGAATTAATTCCCAAAATTGATTTCCCAGTTTTCTCTTCCCTTGACGATAACGCCAATAACATTCAACATTTTAACACCATTATTACCTTTGATAATATAATCACTTTTGTTATTTTTAAAAATAATGAAAATAAAAATAAAATAATGAAAAATGTATATAAATAACTAAAAACATATTCTTTAATGCGTAGTAAACCACAATTATGAATCTGTCATAAAATACCTTTACCATGTCATGTAATTTAGCACAAGGGCGTACCCACCATTGATGCCTATCATGATTGAATACTCTGGCAATAAAATTGGAGCATCCATCCATCCATCCATACCTCACCACGTTTTCACTTGATATTGAGCTTGGCATGTTTTCTCTCTCCCTTTTCATTACTCTTTATTCTCGTCAATACTTCTTCCGATATCCGAATGCTTTCTTCCGCTCGCCTTATCATATTCTCTTCTACCTTCTTCTCCATCACATGCTCATTAAATTTTTTATTGTTGATAAGTTGAAAATTGTATCGTTTAAATTTGATGAAATATTTTTATGAGTAGGCACATTTTTGGTTTATTATTTCTAATAATAAGCCTATGTGATCGTATCGCAAAAAATTTTTATAACCCCCCCTCAAACTTTGTCACTTTACGTTTCAAGGTGCGTAGAATCCAAATTTGCAATGTCCGTCCCCCGTCCGCCGTCCGCCGTCCGCCGTCCGCGGCACTTTTCTTAGCAACACTGGACCGATTTGGTTCAAATTTGGTATATGGGCTCCATTCGGGGTCTAGTTGTGCCGCGAAGCTTTTGGTTGATGTAGGTCACTTCTAAGGGGTGAAAATTAAGGGTTGAAATTTTCAAGAGTGCCCTAGCTCGAAAACTCTCGAAATAAAGGTATCGTTTTTTCACCAATTTTAAATAGTATTGAATTTTTAAGAATTTTTGAGACCACCCGGAGCTCTGTAGGACAAACCGTTCGGTCCCTACGAGTACTTGAAGGTTTTCCTTCGATAAAACAGAATCATGAGTGTGAATCGCAAAAGAGGTCTAATCTCCATTCAAATTTTATCGGACTAAAATGCGATCGCTGTTCATTTCTTCGATTTGTATACAGTTTTGCCTTCTGCGTAACCAGTAATCAAATTTCAATATGAAGCTTTCTATTTTTCCAATCGAGTGTGAAGCGTTTAGTTCTTTCTAATAAACTTGATTGTGAAGGTGTGAAGCCAGTATGGTGTGGTAGGCAGTACCTAGCTGGTAGGTAAAAAAAAGTTGGTAGGTAAAAAAAATGTTGGTGGGTAAAAAACGCTGCAAATCATTGCTCAAAAGCTTCTTCATTCTTCAGATCACTGATCAGCTGAGTGAGCTCCGAAGCCATTTTCAATCCTATTGAATGCAAGTGCTCTTCCAGGCGTCTCCAGCATTCGAGGAGATCTTCTTCACTCCTCAGATCACTGATCAGCTGAGTGAGCTCCAAGGCCATTTTCAATCCTATTCAAATCAGAAGGGTGATCTATACAGAAAATAATAAACCTTTGAGCAATGATTTGCAGCGTTTTATTGTTAGAAGATGAAAACCCGACTTTCATATTTTTAATTGAAAGTAGGTTGGATTATAAGAACCGTGGCACCAACTGCTTTTTCTTACGATAAGAAGATTGTATTCTATGTTTCCCCCTTGATATGTGTGATTTCGCGGTTGCATGCTATTTTGAAAAACTTATAATAAAAATTACACATCGTAGGAGAATGCGATTGGTGTCAAAACTCAAAGAGTAGAATCTGCTGCTGAATCAAAATCAATATTACAATCGAAAAATTCTATTCAAAAGATTCTATCTTCCATAATTTATTTATTTGAATTTTTGTCTGAAAGATGAAAAATTCTATCATCCATAATTTATTTATTTGAATATTTGTCTGAAGGATGTAACCTGTTTTAGTATTAATTGAAATATACTCAAGCATGCATAAGGTATATTTGACATCCTACGTGCTCCAAATGTGCAGTCTAATGTCTTACCCAGTCATCGCTTAAGTTAGGATTGTTCGATGTACTAATGCGAGCGCATGACCTGATCCGACGATGAACCCCAGAAAGCATTCAAAGATATAACTGACCCGAGTGACAATAATAGACTCCGAATGACTGAAACTGCAGTTCTCCCCATCTGGCACGCGAGATCGGAATCTGCCCGTCTAAACTGGGCACCTTCCTCTGACCTTCATGTCATCCGCGACCCAACCTTTTCCCTTGTCAACACCTTTGCGAGCTTCTTTTAATTATCATCCTCCTCTCTTCTACTTCGCTTCTGGCAACGGAGTAAAAGGTCGTCAACAACCGACAGTCATTTTGGCAGGCGAGTGCTCTATAAATATGTTCATATGCGATCGGTGCGCGGGCTGGTGCAATAGTCTGCATGCTCCGACTTCGTTGTAAGTTATATGTCAGAAGAAAGATTTCAAAACCCAACAAATTCCGTATTCCATACTTTTCTCAGCCCTACTCAAGAGTTGAAAACAATATTTAAAAAATTCTTTTGAAATGCTTGCATACGAGTCTGCAACACATTGGGACATTTTCATGTGTGTTTTCTTATTGTATTTATTACTAGGCAGATCTCACCCGTGCATTGCACGGCGGGGCGTACAGATCAATTAAATGGGCTATAAGAGAAACCGCCCACCCGTGGGTACTCATGCGTTTGTTCACTGATAGTTTTGAAGTGGAAGAAGTACGGAAATGGTTGAAACTAATGAACCAAAACAAAATGTCAATCACTACACAACAAGGTAGTGAAGTAAGGTTGTTAGTTCATGTACCCAAGCATCAAAATAAGAAAACAGTTGATTGTTCTCTACGCAACACAGTGAGTCTATTTTATTTATTGGTATCGCGTGAGCAAATTTTCGTGACGATTTTTCAGTTTATGTGCCAAAGCAAAGACATGAAAATTTCAATAAGCTGTTAAAGATTCGATTTGGTTCTGAGGTCTATCTCCTAATAGGACATAAGTATTTTTATTTCATAGCTTTATTTCATAAATCATCACCTGCGAATTGTTTATTTCGATATCTCCCATACACTCCAAATTTTCCATAGTCATTGTCGTTGTTTTATTGCTTTTTGTGCTTAAAAGAATTGATTGGGAATCTTAGAAAATTATATTTCCTCCAGGAAATTTAATGAGCTTCAAAATTTTTTGTTTTGAATTCGCTGTAGGACAAAGAGTTAGGGAGACATGGTTATATTTAGGCAAATTATTCCGGAAAAAAACTCAGTCTGTAATTTTTTCCAAAACTTGAAAATCGTACTAGAGTCAAGAAGAACTTTTGTGTTCATTCTAGGTGAAGGAACACACCTTTTTTCCTCCATTTTCATATTTAGTTCTAGGTCGCAGTTGTGTGAACTTTTCAGCGAAAAGCTTTGTTTCCACTTTTCAAGGTTGAAAAAAAAGTTCTCCAAAATCAAAATTTCCCCTCGAGTTTTACGTTTTAGACCATCCTGAACGATTTTGGTTACGTGTCTGTGTGTCTGTCTGTCATGAATTCCTTGCCACAACCGTAACTTCTACATTTCTCACCCTATTCCGATGAAATTTTCAGGGATTGCGCGGGTTGGAGTGTAGACTGTCCCGTTTAAAAATCATGACATCCGGACTGATAGTAGTCACTGCGCATGCGCAAACGTTAAATCCTTGCCCCAGCCCTAACTTCTACATATCTCATACGATTTCGATAAAATTTTCAGAGATTATGCGGATCAGCTTGTACATGGTCCCCTATGAAAATCATCACCGCCGGACTGATAGTAGCCACTGCGCATGCGCAAACGTGAATTCCTTGTAACAGCCATAACACTTACATTTTTCATCCAAATTTGATGAAATTTGCTAGGATTGTTCAGATTGGCGTGTAGATGGACCCCTATGAAAATCATCTCCTCCCGACTAATATAAGTTGCTGCGCATGCGCAAACGTGAATTCCTTACAACAGATATAACTTCTACATTTTCCATCCGATTTTGACGAAATTCCTCAGGATTGTCCAGATTAGCGTGTAGATGGTCTGCTATGAGGGTAGTGGAAGGTACTTAGAAATTGATGTTTTGAGATTAACTACTATGCATCGGATCATCTATACAATCGGGTTATGGATACGAGAAGCTATGTGCTATTTCCATTTGGCAGACTTTTTCAATTATTTATAGCACAGGTGGACTGTCAAATTAGATGGTGGTCCCCTAGGGCATCTTAGTCAATCTTGCGCGCCATCAAGTCACAGATGAAATCTTTATCTAAATAAAACTTGGGATTGGAGGGCACTGATCTAATAGACGATAACGAACATTGTTATCGTATCTTAAAGGAGCAAGAAATTCAACTGGACTCTCTTTACATGGATGAGACATGCCATGATACGAAAAATATGGCACGATACGATAGCAATCTACTTGATCTTCCATATGGATACGATAGAAGAATTTCCTAGTTGGAATTTCGAAGAGAAATAGCCATTGGCTAGCTCACATCATATTCTAACACAAAACTTCGATCTACACGAATTGTACCCACGAATTCTCGAATTTCAGATCAGGCCAGATTCGACAACATATTACTACCTTGTATAAGAGATAAAAGATGTGTAGATGGCGATGCGCATTGAAAAGAAATTTATCATCGATGAATGTTTTTTCTAACATTTCGAAAGAACTGAAAATACTAACTAATCCGATTTCACTATCAATATTTCTCGATTCATCCGATTTCAAATGCAATATACTAATATTTTCAAACATAACATTGCATTGAAAAAATATAATGTAGGTAGTTTTGAAGTTTACAAATTTCATTGAAATTTATGTTCCAACGAAACTTAAAGACTAATGTTAGACTTAAACTAAGAAAAATGTGAAGACTATTGCTTTAGTTTTCCTATATAAGAACCCAGTTAGTTTAGGGGTCCTATTTGTGGTACCATTAATTAACATAAGTTTCTAATTAGCATGCTTCATTGGGAATTTTGAAAAATATTTTCCCATACCCTTTAGACTATGATGAAATGCCACACAACTTTTCGTAACGAAATTCCAATTCAAATTATGGTCGTTGATGGATAGGAAGGAAGTTCATGAACTAATTCAGGAAATAGGACAAGAGGTACGTTTCCAGAGATGGTGGAGCTGATAACTTTCCTAGCGCGTGTGAGCCGAGAAAAGGATAAAGACACCCAATTTGGATGAATAGGCGAGGACTAGTGTAGTCATCAAGCTGTTAAAGTCTTTGGTAGAAGCTGACAAACATTTTGATGCAGGAGCAAAATGTATTCCTAAGCAAAGAACGACCTCGAGATGCTCTGTTAATCTTAGCAAAAGAAGGGAAGAAGGGAAGAGTGAGGCGAGATTGTGGCAGCTGGAGGGCGGAAAAGACTCCCGCACCTACAGGAAAAACGTGAAAGAAGGAAAAATGAAGAACCGCACAGAGAAGGGATTCCAGGGGAAGGACCTACCAAAGAGGAGAGACTGGATAAAGAGGAGAAGGCCGTGATGGATGAACTACTGCTCTGATTAAACATCCCCGAGGGGTTGATTGTGTGGCGAGCATTGTCGCCACTCTCATTACACGAGACCCCTCAGCCTTCCCGTGGTAAACCAACCTCTGATCTCTGGTTTTCCTTTCAAAAGGCGACCGAAGCTCCCATGGTGATGTCCCTTTTTACCAGCATCTGTTTGGAGCTTCGTCTCCTCAACGCGATTCCTCCCGCACAATCAAACCACAATCTCTTCTCGCGCCCTAATGCAGAAAAATCGTTGTGGGGCCTCCCTTTTTCTTTTGTTTCGGCCTTTTTTTTCTTCAAACAAGCGCCCTACGGGGGTTGGCTCCCAAAGGCCTCCTCATCGCAAAGGGTTCTACACAAAGCTAACGTTTACTTAGTCTTAGCACCAGACTATTCTGTAAAAACTCAATGTAATACTTTGAAGCTGGATTGAACAGCCAACTTTCATGGCGCATTTCTTTCTTGACAATCTACTCCATCCCTCGATCTGAATACATTGAGTTCATATTATACATGAAAATTCATGAATCTCAGCTTATGAAAATTATGAAGAAATTCCACGTAACTACAACCTCATTACTATTTAGGACCAATAAGTTGAAAAAACTATAGATATGTTGGTACCTCCCTCTTTCCCCATTTCCTACATCGTTTCGACAGTGGTCAGTTTTCGCACATTTTTGAGCAAATTTTTAACCAATTTGTATACAGGGTGTTTCACGAAAAGGTTACACCCCCTTCATTTCCCCAAAATAAAGAGTAAAAACTTGGGACCAACGCTATTGTCCATAATTGTTCGTGAGGAATTCAGGAAAAATGCTTTCGTGCGAATAATTTGCGCGCTATTGACACTAACTTCATTTTTTCAAATGGAACCCCACCTTTTTTTTATTAAAAATTCGGATTTTACGTCAAATTTCATGAAAAAATCATACCCGAACCAATTTTGGTTTATTATTTTCAATAATAAGCCTTTGGAATCGAGCAAGAAAAAAAAAATTTTAACCCCCCCTCAAAATTTGATGTTTTACGTTTCAAGGTACGTAGAATACGAAAATCGAATAAAAACTCGGCGCTTTGCGCCTCGGCGGGGGGCTCCGCCCCCCTGCACCCCCCGGTTTATTTCTTTTTCCATACTCTGTATGAAATCATAGGAACACAGAATGTGTTTTTGCGATACTAGTCATCCGTTAAATAAAAAACAACAATAATAAATGTGGAGTTGACATTAACATGACAACCAATAAACATATCACCAGATGTTTTTTCTGTCGCTTTTTCGTGACGATTTTTTTTCGGTAGGTCATCGCAAAAACACATTCTGTGTTAAAATTTCCGTCCGTCCGCCGTACGCCGTACGCGGCACTTTTCTTAGCAACACTGGACCGATTTGGTTCAAATTTGGTATATGGGCTCCATTTGAGGTCTAGTTGTGCCGCGAAGCTTTTGGTTGATGTAGGTCACTTCTAAGGGGTGAAAATTAAGGGTTGAAATTTTCAAGAGTGCCCTAGCTCGAAAACTCTCGAAATAAAGGTATCGTTTTTTCACCAATTTTAAATAGTATTGAATTTTTAAACATTTTTGAGACCACCCGGAACTCTGTCGGACAAACCGTTCGGTCCCTACGAGTACTTGAAGGTTTTCCTTCGATAAAACAGCATCATGAGTGTGAATCGCAAAAGAGGTCTAATCTCCATTCAAATTTTATCGCACTAAAATGCGATCGCTGTTCATTTCTTCGATTTGTATACAGTTTTGCCTTCTGCGTAATCAGTAATCAAATTTCCATATGAAGCTTTCTATTTTTTCCAATCGAGTGTGAAGCGTTTAGTTCTTTCCAATAAACTTGATTGTGAAGGTGTGAAGCCAGTATGGTGTGGTAGGTAGTACCTAGCTGGTAGGTAAAAAAAATTTGGTAGGTAAAAATAAATGTTGGTGGGTAAAAAACGCTGCAAATCATTGCTCAAAGGCTTCTTCACTCTTCAGATCACTGATCAGCTGAGTGAGCTCCGAAGCCATTTTCAATCCTTTTGAATGGAAGTGCTCTTCCAGGCGTCTCCAGCACTCGAGGAGATCTTCTTCACTCTTCAGATCACTGATCAGCTGAGTGAGCTCCAAAGCCATTTTTACTCCTATTGAATGGAAGTGCTCTTCCAGGCGTCTCCATCATTCGAGAAGATCTTCTTCACTCTTCAGATCACTGATCAGCTGAGTGAGCTCCAAAGCCATTTTTACTCCTATTGAAAGGAAGTGCTGTTCCAGGCGTCTCCAGCATTCGAGAAGATCTTGTTCACTCTTCAGACCACTGATCAGCTGAGTGAGCTCCAAAGCCATTTTTACTCCTATTGAATGGAAGTGCTCTTCCAGGCGTCTCCAGCATTCGAGGAGATCTTCTTCACTCTTCAGATCACTGATCAGCTGAGTGAGCTCCGAAGCCATTTCCAATCCTATTGAACGCAGGAAGCTGAAATTTGAGAGGGAAGGTCAAGGGAGAATACAGATGGTGGTAGGTGCTATTGATGGAGAACCAGTGATCTATACAGAAGGGTGATCTATACAGAAAATAATAAACCTTTAAGCAATGATTTGCAGCGTTTTTTTATTGCGCGCAACCTGGCTTTTTGAACGCTCTAAATTGCACAACTCCACAATTGCACGAAAATTAGGTTTTGGAGAACCCTAAGAGTGTGGCACATGTTTTTTCGTCATTTTTTTACGCTGAATCACAGGATGTCATCCGTATAGAGGAAGACCAAGATTTCAAGAAGAAAAATTAATATTTCTTTCATAAAATCATCAGTTTTCTGGTCGATATCATATTATTTTTGGTTTATTATTTTCAATAACATATTATAATTTTCAAAATTTGATGGTTTACGTTTCAAGGTACGTAGAATCCAAAAATCGAATAAAAATTTGGCCGTCCGTCCGCCGTACGCGGCACTTTTGCCACTTAGCATTGACCGATTTTGATGAAATTTACTATGTAAACTATTTACTATGTAATTTACTTTTTTTTTTTTTTTTTTGATTTTTTTTTCTCATATGGATGGTTGGTGATTTTGTAGACGAGTGATCTATATAGAAAAATAATAAACCATTGTGTAATAATTTGCAGCGTTTTTCATTTTGGTTTATTATTTTCAATAATGTCCCTTTGGAATCGACCAAGAAAAAAAAAATTTTAATACCCCTCAAAATTTGATGGTTTACGTTTCAAGGTACGTAGAATCCAAAAATCGAATAAAAATTTGGCCGTCCGTCTGCCGTCCGCCGTCCGCCGTACGCCGTACGCGGCACTTTTGCCACTTAGCATTGACCGATTTTGATGAAATTTGGTATGTAGGCTCCATTTAGGGTCTAGTTGTGCCCCGAAGATTTTGGTTGATGTAGGTCAATTCTAAGGGTTCCAAAATGAATTTTGAAATTTGAAAACGCCCTAACTCAAAAAATTTTCATATAAAGGTATTGTTTTCCCTTCAATTTAAGATTCTATAGAGTTTTTAGAATTTTTTGAGACCACTCGGAGCTCTGTAGGACAAACCGTTCGCTCACTACGAGAATTTGAAGTTTGGACGTACGATAAATCAGAAACACGAGTGTGAATCGCAAAAGAGGCCTAATCTCCGTTCAAATTTTAGCTGACCGAAATGCGATCGATGTTTTTCTTTATGTTGGATGGTTGGTGGCTTTGCAGACGAGTGATCTATATAGAAAAATAAAAAATAATAAACCATTTTGTAATAATTTGCAGCGTTTTTTTTTTTATTGCGCGCAACCTGGCTTTTTGAACGTTCTAAATTGCACAACTCCACAATTGCACAAAAATTTGATTTTGGAGAAC
The DNA here is from genome assembly GCA_009739505.2 of Apolygus lucorum. Lineage (NCBI taxonomy): Eukaryota > Metazoa > Arthropoda > Insecta > Hemiptera > Miridae > Apolygus > Apolygus lucorum. The sequence continues at coordinate 34,699,263 of CM019179.2, read as the reverse complement.
CCTGAGTGTGGCACATGTTTTTTCGTAATTTTTTTACGCTGATTCACAGGGTGTCATCCATTTAGAGGAAGACCAAGATTTCAAGAAGAAAAATTAATATTTCCTTCATGAAATCATCAGTTTTCTGGTCGAAATCATGTTAATTTTTTATTTTCTCTCCTTTTATTTTTAACTCCACCGGAGACGGCCCCAAGCCCATGGTTCAAAAGGAGGAGAGAATATTAAAAATAAACATGATTTCGTTTTTATATGCATCGCTGTAGATACATTCAACTTCCACAGGAGCTAGGATGGAAGAGTCACCTCCAGCTTCTATCAGCCAACCCAAATTTGAAAAGGAAAGTAGGAAATGATCAGAAAAATATCTTTCCTCGTACTCGGTCCTAAGTATCAGAGTACGCATTTCAGTTCAAGCTGTACCATTCCAACATCATGATTACAGATTCCTGACGCCTGTTGTTTTTACTGAAGATGAATGTCTTCCCTTAACCCCTCAAATATAGTCAAACAGGTACGATAATTCTATCAAAACTACGAAAAAATTCCACAATTCTGCACCCATTTTGTCAAACTTGGCTATAATTTGGCTCAGGATCATTTCTTGAACATTCAAACGCTTTAGGATCAGTAACGAGCAGCCTTTCCCTCGGAATTACACGTTTCCTGAGTAATGACCCTCGTCACGATCTCTTATTACTTGCTCCTTGAATGAATCCGGGTAACTTGTGAGTAAACGAGAAATTCATACAGCAGGCCTAAATTTCAAATAGTAATTCATCCAGTTCGTTCTCCATCTCCAGGTACCTAATCTAGTTTTCCTACACCAGATCACTATATTATTATATTTAAGGCCCATTCGAAGAAGCTATGTGGCATACCAAAGCGTCCCTCTTTTTTTTTCAAAGTTGATTGCATTGTTCTTAGGCGCATGATACTTAATTCCAGGAAAATTCAGCGAGTTTTCCGAATTTATTATTTTTTATTTTATAATAATTCATATCGCACTGCGAGTTCTCAAGGGGCGCTTTTGGGTAAAAGGGGCGCTTATCAAAGTTTTAAAATTACGAGTAAAACACGATTGAAGATTTTACTTTTTTCCCAACTCAATTGTGTCACTGCTATTTTAGCTAGATTTTTAATTTTTTTCGCATTCTGTTGAGAATTTAGTGTACTATCGATGGAACGAAGAACTGAATCGGATCCAACCAATAATATAGGAAGAAAGACGTAAAATCACCAAAAAAAGTTGGAATTTGTAAAAGTGCCCCTTGTGTTTTCTTGCTTTATCAAGTTGAACCCATTCACATTAGACCCTTTGAGAACAAAGTTGTATATTTTTTATTGAGAAGAAGGCGTTTCACAGGAAACTCAGGGCACTAGGGGCGCTTTTTGTAAAACGCCGATTGGCCTCCTACCCGAAAATGACATCACAACTGAGGGTCTCATCAAGCGCCCCTTGGTTATGAACTTTTTCCTTTGTTTCTTTAAATTCCATAAGGGCTTATAGTGCTCTCTTTCGGTAACGGATGGAGGTATCGAAAAGCCAGTAGTACCAACGTGTAGATCTTGGTTTTGCGGTTCCGACAGTGTAATTTCAAAAAATGAGGTACAAGGGGCGCTTTTTGTAAAACGCCCCTTGTGAACTCGCAGTGCGATATATTCAAATTTGAATTGGATTTGTTACAGTTTTGAACAAAAACCTTCTATGCATTGCATTCATGGACAAAATTGAATCATCTCTGTTTCCTAATTTTGTGATTGCATAGTTCCTACACAATATTTCACGTACATAATCAGAGACGTCTTAGATGAGAAAAATCAAATATTATCTTCAAACCGGCTCTGGTTATCTTGGGATGTTGTAACAAAATACCAGAAAAAAGAAGATTCCGAGTCTCGGATGACCTTTTTATCTGTTCCCGGTTGATAAATCAGATTCTTCACAAAAGCGTCGCCAATCTTTTCGGTTTCAACACGCATTCTTGCGCAGTCTCATAATTACTTAATTGAGTCAGGAGTAATTACAGAGTGATGAAGACCACAGAAACCAGGCCAACAGAAACAAACGATAAGTTAAGAGCTATAGCAGAATTCGATTCAACGGAACGGTATCCCCATGCAACGAGGAAAAAATCAGCCAAGGGAGTGCACAAAGCACATAGTTTCCTTATGCCCTTAACAAGATCAGAAAGATGATTCAGCCACAATACATGATATTATCATCTTAATTTCAGTCCCGAACTACCTACTCTTCAATTTCAAGCGAAATCAGGCAATTAGGTAGATGTGTGCGATGTTAATTACGCTGATGGTTTAGGTGTCAAGAAGGAATATCGATGAGTTGGGATTTCAAGAACTACTGTTCAGAATGCTTAGGTAGCTGTCCCAAATTGGAAAACGCTGCAAATTATTACACAATAGTTTATTATTTTCGTATATAGATCACTCGTCTGCATAGCCACCAACCATCCAACATGAAGAAAAACATCGATCGCATTTCGGTTAGCTAAAATTTGAACGGAGCTTAGGCCTCTTTTGCAATTCACACTCGTGTTTCTGATTTATCGTACGTCCAACCCTCAAATTCTTGTAGGGAGCGAACGGTTTGTCCTACAGAGCTCCGCGTGGTCTCAAAAAATTCTAAAAATTCTATACTATCTTAAATTGATGGAAAAACAATACCTTTATATCAAAATTTTTTGAATTTAAAATAATTTTAAATTTTTTTTTTGGGTTTTCAAAATTTAAAAATTTATTTTTTAACTCTTGGAAGTGACCTACATCAACCAAAATCTTCGGGGCACAACTAGACCCCAAATGGAGCCCATATACCAAATTTCATCAAAATTGGTCAATGCTAAGTGGGGAAAGTGCCGCGTACGGTGGACGGACGGCCAAATTTTTATTCGATTTTTGGATTCTACGTACCTTGAAACGTGAACCAACAAAGTTTGAGGGGGGTTTAAAAAATTTTTCTTGGTCGATTCAAAAGGTTCATTATTGAAAATAATAAACCAAAAGGGGAAAAACATGAAAAAATTAACATTAGAAAATTTTGGCCAGAAGATAGGTAATGATATCTGGACCACTTTGAGCAGGCAAGTACTGAAAAAGCAGGGCAAATAAATAGTGGCAGCACTGTGATCTTATTAGATGTGATGATGTAAGAGGAAATGAATATCGAAATCACAACAGATCATAACAGAATTATAACAGATTGTAGGGCCTTGGGTACAGCAAAATTTAAACCCACCTGGAAACCCTCCCAACTACTCTACCTGACTACTAAAAATGCTGCCAAACCCTAACGACTATTTTCCAAATACTTTGAATGACTTCCTTGTGGGAAAAGTTAAAACGTTCTAGAAGCTGCTACTGACTGAACACCGTATTTACAACCCAGGAGAATTCTTCATTCTGATTCTGAAGTTATTTTCCAGTTTACAAAATTATTTTTGAATAACCTCTGATTGTGGCGATTATTATGAAAGCTATTTCTGATCGTCAGCTCGCAACTCAGAATTCATCCACATAGTGATGATAAACCAGTTAAATGTTGTACTGCATTCTATCACAGAGGAGTGTATTTCTTCCCGATGCTACTGTTGAGACAATAAAGTGAAGCCCATAAGACAACTTAAGTTTTTTTCTCCTTTCCCCGAGGTCTCTAACTTTAGGGGTTGAACACACACCCCCTCCCACGGGAGGCGCCATCAACTCGGAAACTGAGGCTGGTAGACGTTGAAAGTGCCACATCTTCCACCCACTGCTGTATTTCCGTCCCAGTATTTCTTTTTTTTTCCTTCTCCCTGAGATGCCCTTACAGAAGCTTTAGAGAGTATTTCTCTGAAAATAGAAAAACCCCTTCAGAAAGAATAAAGGAGCGTCTGGAAGATTAATACGATAGCGTTTGTTGGTAAAAGGCGCACCCGCTGCCGCCATTAGTGTTCATCACGGTTGTTATCTTTCACCGGAGCGTAAGTTTGAGCGTGTTTTGTCCCGAGGTGCCAGACGTTTTTCGAAAATCCGGGAAACAGATGGGTTGATCTGGATCACCTTCGGCCGAGGAGTATATTTGAGCTCTGTTATTGGCAGTCAACGAACAAAATTACTATTCTGCTCTTATATGACCTTTTTAACTCATCTAAAGCAATTTGGATCTCAAATCCAACGTGTGTGATTCATTCCTGGAATTGAGTGATTTTTGGACAACTAAGACCAAAAACAAACCCGAAAAAGACCCAAAAAGTTTTGGTTTGTCAATCATTCACGGTAATTACAATAAATTGTAAAACGGTTTCTGTACAGATTACTAGTATGCAAAGAACAAGGATTTACAACGTGGGCGTGGCTTCCATAAGGCCACTCAGGGTCAAATTTCTCTCTCTGTAAGCTAGATTTTCACCTCAGTTGAAAAAACACGCTTCGAAAAGTGTTCCTCCAAAGTAAGAAAAACCCTAGGAGAAAGTTTTTTCCTCAAAACTCACTGATGCATGATGATCCATGAGAGCATGGATCTTTTACAAGTGTAAAATAATTTGACACTTACATGTAATTATTATGTCAAATATCCATAGTGAATAAAAAGGAGAAGTAGGATGGAAGTTGGTCACCAGAGGCTGTCCCCACGACCAACACCATGGACCCAGAGAGAAGAAGGAGAAGAAATAAGATGGAATCGATAGGTATCTTTCAATCGATTGTCCACTCCCGAATTTCAAATACATCTGGAAAAATAACATGTTGTCAAGGGACAAAAACAATTCTGCCCCAGAGTTTCTATGGTTACATGGTTTTTTTTTTTTTAGTTTTTTCCCTGTCCGCGCATGCGCAGTAGTGTAAAAAAGCAGGCCTCATCTGTTTACCCCCTCCCTTTGCGGCCCCATTTTTCAAGACAAGTCGCAAATCGATTTTTTTTCAAGTCATGTATTGATTCAAGTTGATGGGTGGATGCTTTGTTGAAACATCCATGGAAGTTCCATGTAAGGCATGGACTTATCCCTACTGGATAATAAGTCCATGGTAGGTATAAGGCAATAATGAGTGGAGGATTGATTCCCTTGTAGGAAAACGATTCAACTCCTTTTATCAGTCGTCTTATCTTGCTTGGTAAAGTCGTACTAAGATACAATCACAACAACCTTACCTAAACTGGGGGTTTTCACGAATATGAATAGAAAACCTGTCAGGGAATTATTATTCTACATTGATTTTAACGTATTCATTTCCGTTAATGTGATTTGAGTTCGCTTCATGATCTATATTAGCTGTGTTATTTGGGAGAACCCACCTACGTTTTCACAGTTCATCCTAGATTTGCAACGGGATGTCAAAGAGATCAGTTAACTTCTACCTATCTTATACCTTCTCATAATGTAGGCCTAGCAACCACCGCACATTATGATTTGCTCGGAAAGATTGAAATCCACCCATTTCTTATCAGAGGACTTCTTGTTCTACGAAAAAGTTGCTGGTAATGCTACGAATGTCACCCTAGGAAGTCATACAACTCGTTTTTAGCGCATATCTCTATACATTTCTGACTAAAATTGATCCCCGAATATTTTAATCACTGGAAAGAAGTTGAGGTGTGATTTTTCCCCAGTGGGTCCTCTGTTTGTCGCAAAAGTAGGTATGTGTGATCCTATAGTCTAGTTTTTGTATTTTCTGGTTTGGTGCCCCACCACTTTCGAATGTAACCCAACCTCTGGTTCAAATGGTCAATACAGTTTCTTTTCAACCCTTTTCAGATACAGATTCGGATCCCCAGAAAAATCATATTCGCTAAAGGGGACCCTGGGTCTAGTACGATTCTGAGATAATAAATGGCACTAATGGAGAATAATAAACAAAATTTATGAACATTTTGAAAATAATAACAGGTAAACATTGACTTTAAATTCTTAAAAATCGTATCAATTTAGAAGTGGCTGACGATAATCAAAAGCTTCGAGGGACAACTAGACTATAAACGGAGCTCATATACCAAATTTCATCAAAATCGTTGAATGGGAACTGGGCCAAGTGCTGTGTGCGGGTAACGCGGATCGACGAAAAATTTTGTATTCTTGTAAGTTACTTACCATCACTTGTACAGTTGATACGTTCCCATGTGACAGCAACCTAGAAAGTAGTAACTCAGATTGATTTTGTGTCTCAAACGTACATAAAGTATTTCTTATTTCTATATACCTAATATTATAATTAAATGAAGGAAGACTCCTACATCATTATATTTTTGGATTCTATTTTCCTTGAAACGTGAACCATGGAATTTTGAAAGGGGTTTCAATTTTTTCGAATTCTATTCCGATTATTCCAGTTTTGAAAATAATAAACCTTTTCTATGTTTATTTTATATGTAATTTTATGTTATATGTTATTTTATGTTTTCTCGGTACACAAGGTGCCCGAGAAAGATACCAAACTGTAGGGGTCCATATAACAAGTAATTTGCAACAAAAAATGTCTCGTAGCAATTTTCTTTTAACCCCTTGTTTTTCAAGTTTTTCCAATTTAAAGATTTTTATCGTATGTTAAACCTTGTCTCACTAAAATGATTGTAGCTCCCTTATTTTACGTGGAAATTCAAATCTAATTACACCGCAGAAAAGAACACCAAATTTCCCATCAGATGAGCTACAATACACTTTTTCAACCTCGCATCTAGTTAGATTTTTTCTAGTCCAAACTTAAAACTTTGCGTTTTTTGAGTTTTTTGACGAAATTCTCAAGAGATTTCCACCCATACCCTGTAGAGGAAAATCAATAGGGATTTCAGCAAAAACATCCTCAAAATCTCAGCTTTTCAACGGTATAGTTAACAAATATTTTACAGTCGAATTTAGGGGGGAAATTCGTGTTTGAACGCGGATAAACGTGGATTTTTTTAAAACGAAATCGACGGTTTGGCGGGAGGATTTACCCTCCCACCATCCATTCAACCCCGAATCCTCCCGCCAAACCGTCAATTTCGTTGAAAAAAAAATCCACGTTTTTCCGCATTTAAACACTCTCCTAAATTCGACTGTAAAATATTTTTTGACTATACCGTTGGAAACCTGAGAATTTGAAGATGTTTTTGCTAAAATCCCCATCGATTTTTCTCTACAGGGTATGGGTGGAAATCTCATGAGAATTTCGTCAAAAATTTCGAAAATTGCAAAGTTTTAAGTTTGGACTAGATGCAAGGTTAAAAAAGTGTATTGTAGCTCATTTGATGGGAAATTTGATGTTCTTTTCAGCGGTGTAATTAGATTTGAATTTCCACGTAGAATGAGGGAGCTATACTCATTTTAGTGAGACAAAGTTCAACATACGAAAAAAATCTTTAAATTGGAAAAACTTGAAAAACAAGGGGTTAAAAAAGTTGCTATGAGACGTTTTTGTTGCAAATTACTTGTAGAATCGACCCCTGAAGTTTATCTGTCTCGGACGCTCTGTACCTACTTAGTATGGGTACCTATTTCTTATTGAATTATTGATTTTTATTATTGAAGATCACAGTTTTTGACATGGATATGTCTTTTTGCTGGGGTCAAGGAATTTTTCGCGACAATTTTTTTTACCACAAAAAATGCAACGCGGATACCAGTAAACGGATGACTACACATCGGTAGATATGAAGCAAGGTTCTCTAGAATTCTGCAATATAATAATGTGCAATCGGAGAGTTTTTATTTTATTTTTATAAACGCTGCAAATCATTGCTCAAAGGTTTATTATTTTCTGCAGAGATCACCCTTCTGTGTAGATCACTGGTTCTCCATCAATAGCACCTACCACCATCTGTATTCTCTCTTGACCTTCTCTCTCAAATTTCAGCTTCCTGCGTTCAATAGGATTGAAAATGGCTTCGAAGCTCACTCAGCTGATCAGTGATCTGAAGAGTGAAGAAGATCTCCTCGAATGCTGGAGACGCCTGGAAGAGCACTTCTATTCAATAGGAGTAAAAATGGCTTTGGAGCTCACTCAGCTAATCAGTGATCTGAAGAGTGAAGAAGATCTCCTCGAATGCTGGAGACGCCTGGAAGAGCAGTTCTATTCAATAGGAGTAAAAGTGGCTTCGAAGCTCACTCAGCTGATCAGTGATCTGAAGAGTGAAGAAGATCTCCTCAAATGCTGGAGACGCCTGGAAGAGCACTTCTATTCAATAGGAGTAAAAATGGCTTTGGAGCTCACTCAGCTGATCAGTGATCTGAAGAGTGAAGAAGATCTCCTCGAATGCTGGAGACGCCTGGAAGAGCACTTCCATTCAATAGGATTGAAAATGGCTTCGGAGCTCACTCAGCTGATCAGTGATCTGAAGAGCAATGATCAGCCTTTGAGCAATGATTTGCAGCGTTTTTTACCCACCAACATTTTTTTTACCTACCAACTTTTGTTTACCTACCAGCTAGGTACTACCTACCACACCATACTGGCTTCACACCTTCACCATCAAGTTTATTAGAAAGAACTAAACGCTTCACACTCGATTGGAAAAATATGGAAAATTTGATTACTGGATACTTACATATGGAAATTTGATTACTGGTTACGCAGAAGGCAAAACTGTATACAAATCGAAGAAATGAACAGCGATCACATTTTAGTTCGATAAAATTTGAATGGAGATTAGACCTCTTTTGCGATTCACACTCATGATTCTGTTTTATCGAAGGAAAACCTTCAAGTACTCGTAGGGACCGAACAATTTGTCCTACAGAGCTCCGGGTGGTCTCAAAAATTTTTAAAAATTCTATACTATTTAGAATTGGTGAAAAAACGATACCTTTATTTCGAGAGTTTTCGAGCTAGGGCACTCTTGAAAATTTCAACCCTTAATTTTCACCCCTTAGAAGTGACCTACATCAACCAAAAGCTTCGCGGCACAACTACACCCCAAATGGAGCCCATATACCAAATTTGAACCAAATCGGTCCAGTGTTGCTAAGATAAGTGCCGCGGACGGCGGACGGGGGACGGACATTGCAAATTTGGATTCTACGCACCTTGAAACGTAAAGTGACAAAGTTTGAGGGGGGGTTATAAAAATTTTTTGCGATACGATCACATAGGCTTATTATTAGAAATAATAAACCAAAAAAATTCTGTTTATTTGTAGAAAAAGTAAATAGGTAGGTACATATGAACATATTTATGATCGATTGTTTTTCCCTTTAAGGGAGGAATTTATAGTTTAATTGTGCTTTTCTCTATGTAGTTGGCTGCAATCTTCTCATTTTGTGTCGTTAAAGGCATCAGCAGTTACACAAGATGTTAAAAGTTTTGTACTGGTAGGGACCTACATTAATAAATCTCATTAAAATCGGCATGAAATTTGTAGTGATTATTGCAAAGAACTTTGGTGTTTCCTTTAATTCGACTGGAAAGATGTTGAATTTGATTGGGAAAAGCTTAGTGTATGTTAGTCATGTAAAAATTAATTTATATCTACTAATCTCAGTTGGATTCAAATGAAGATTGATGTAGAATTGAGAACTAATGGAGCATAAGATCAACTAATTTCCAAGGGTGGGAACGTTGTATTTTTTAGGTCGCTTACTTTCCTTTCACCTTTGGGTCAAGTAAGGGAAGTAAAAAGGAGAGAGAAAAACGGGGAAATGGGATAAGTGAGAAGAAGGAGAATCTCGAAAGGGCACGGGAAGATGGGAAATGAGAGGGCGAGAGGGGAAGGAGGGGGAGGAAGAGGGCGAGAAAGCGGGGGCGGGTTTCGTGTAGAGCGCAGAGTTAAGTTACCGCCAAAGGGCAAGCGGCCAATGGGGTTGCGCCTCCGCGGCCTGACCTCCCTCGCACTTACTTACATGCCATATTTCACCACCCCCCGCCACCCCATCGCGTGCCCTTTTCAGCCCTTTCTATTCAAATAGCGTTCTGGATACATTTACCCCCCCTCCTCACCCTCCTCCTCCTCATCCTCCCTCATCATCCCTTCCGCCCTCGTATTATCGCGCTTTTCTCGAGTACCTCTTCGCGAAGGGCTCCATTATTTCATTATTATTTCCACCGAGCGAATCCTCACAAGCCCACTCAACACTTTCCCACAAAAAATTCTTAACTCATCTCTGGATTTACATTCCCTGGAAAAGCCTGAAATATCGAACTTGTTGTGGAATAGGTACCTACATTAACATAAGTAGTACAATTTTTGGTCATTTTGAGCATGATATTGATCAACCCACTTCTGGCCATTGATACATTTTCGCATCGTCATAATAATGATTTTTTAAAAATATTGAAATAGTGGAAAATAACTAGTTAAAACTAGATTAAAACTTTTAAACTAGTAAGAACTCGGAAATATGCAAGCATAAAGTTTTTGATTTGTCCAATGCCTGAGAAAAATCAAGTATATTGTACGTTTCGAAATCACACAAATGGAAGGTATGATGCGTAAAATAATTGTCCACAAATTTTAATTTTATGAATATTTATTTTATTAAATTTTGTTGTCATCAAAATGGTATTACAACGACAAAAATATACAATATACAATGTTATTAATAGCCTCAACATTTAATAAAGTCTGCCAAACGGGTGTGGCACATAGCTTCCTCGTAACCATAACGCAGATGTATGCAAGATCCGGTGCATAGTAGCTAATCTCAAAACAGTACCTAATCTCTAAGTACCTTGCACTACCCTCATAGGAGACAATCAACACGCCAACCTGAACCATCCCTGAACATTTCATCAGAATCGGGTAGAAAATGTCGAAGTTATGGCTGTTATAGGTTTTGAGCACGCTCAGTGGCTACCATCGATCCGGGAGCAATGATTTTCATAGGGGACCATTTACGCCTCAACTGGCACAATCCTTGAAAATGCCATTGAAATTGAAGAATAAATTCGAACAGTTTCATGACAGACACAGACAGACACGGAACCACAATTCTGCAAGGAGGTCTAACACGAAAAATGCGAGTGGAAATTTTGATTTGGGAGAATTTTTTTTTCAAACTTGAAATGTGAAAACTGCTACCTTAGTAGACTCAGAAGCAAAGACAAGAACAAAACTATTTAATACTAATACAATTATTATCTACGTACCGCTCTCGATGTAAGGACATCATCTTCAGGCCGTCGAGAGAGTACTAAATTTTGTCAGTCCGTCGAAAGGGAGGTGAAAGGATCTGAAAGGAAAGGGGGCCACGGAGTAACGAGACCACGTGATGAAAGGTTGTTTGTCTGTCATTTCAAATGACAGACTTTGAATGACTAATGTCATTTCAAATGACAGACTTTGACTTTCAATGACTTGTTGCCAAGTCGGGGGTTTTCCCCCTGAAATCAGGGGTTTTTTTCTTCAAAGGGGGATTTTCGGGGGGAGACTTTGTTCAGGGGTTTTTTGGGGGGTTTTTTAAATTAGTCTTGGGGGGAAACGGGGTTTTTCGAACATTGGAAATTAGCTTTTGAGCTGTCCCTTGCGAGAGCTAAGCATGGATGTAGGATACCGTAAAAACATCCATAAGCCTGAGGGTGGCACATGGATGATTTGCACAGCAACATTTTTGCGCGGGAACCGCATCCCGTATTATACTATCCATGGGTGGCACAACAACAACAAATCTGATGAATGAGTCATCACAAACCATCCTAATTTTCGGACTTCAACCTCACCAGTTTTTCACGTTGACCTATCATAATATTACTCTTTTATAAGTTATCTACAACCACCAGCTCCGTCCAAGATCAATCTTCTTTGTGAAAACCGTACAGTTGCCTTTACTTAGTCAGTTTTGGATAGTGAAAACCAATAACCAAACTGTTGCCTTTAGTCATCAGTTTTATTCGACGTAGGTACCACGGCAAGCTGTTCCTCCAAAAAATTTGTTCAGGCTTACTTGAAGGTGTGGGAGAAAGATCCATTGCTGAAGGGTGAGTAATTTTTTGAATGTTCTAGACAGGTGTTAAGTAGATTTCCCTTTGAATTCCGTAATGACCTTTGTTTGTTCTGGCTCAATTCACAGATTGGATTTCTAGAGACCAAAATGATCCAAGCAGAGCTTACTGCAGTTATTGCAAAACTTCCCTCAAGGCTCACAAAAAAGACCTCGTCGCCCACGCCAAAACTCAAAAACACTTGCGGGAGATGAATTTTACGCGGACCTTGTCTTCGATTCCTCCTCTTACTCCATTGTGTTTGAAACCAAAACAAGTTAAGATTGTTGAAATGAGATTGAGCGCTTTCGTTGCGGAACATTGCTCAATGAAATGCATTAATCACTTGAGCGAATTAGTTCAGAGCTTAGATCCTTCCTCCATCTCACTCGCAAAAATCAAGCTGCACAGGACGAAATGTACTATGATAATTAAAAACATCATCGGTCCTTGTTTAATTGAAGATTTGGTAGAAGATGTTGGAGATGCAAATTATTCCCTAATCATTGACGAAAGCACGGACGTAACTACGTGTAAAACACTGTGCCTTATAATAAAGTATTTTTCTACAAAAAGGCAGGAAGTTATAACTACTTTTTACAGAATTATTTCCCTGCAAAACTGCACGGCCCAGGGGTTGTTTGATGTCGTTAAGGATCAACTGAAAATAGATGGCTTGAAAATAAAAAATCTTATAGGAATAAGCACAGACGGAGCGAATGTAATGGTCGGGGCTCACAATTCGCTGTCGTCTCTCCTGCTGACTGAAGTGCCTGACTTGGTCCTAGTCAGATGTGTTTGCCATTCGCTGCACTTGTGTGCTGAGAGAGCTTGCAAAGAACTTCCAAGGCAGCTGGAATTTTTAATTCGGGAATGTCACAATTATTTTTCGCTCAGTCCTAAAAGATTGCAGGATTATCAAAAATTCTGCGAGGTTTACCGAGCTAAAGTTCCCCGAAAAATTCCGAAGCTGGCAGGAACTAGGTGGTTGGCAAGAGAAGCTGCAGTGGAAGTAGTCCTCGAGCAGTGGGATGAGCTGAGGTGTTTTTTTCGTAAAGCTGTCACTGACGACAAATGTTACTCCGCAGAACAAATTTTGAGTATAATGGACATTCCTGCATATAAAGCCTTCCTCGTGTTTTTGAAGCTCACCCTCACTCCGATCTGTAAAACGAACAAACTGTTCCAAAGTGACAGCATAGATACTTTCATCCTTTTCGAGGATCTCATGTTATTATTCAAGTCGTTCCTCAAGAAAATCGTTGTTCCTGCCCAACTTGAGAAAATCCCAGACTCTCAACTGGTGACGTTTCCCTTTGCCCAGCACCTCATGCATGTTCAAGCTACGTATTTAGGGTACGATTTTGAAGTGCTTGCCAAACAACTAAAAGAGAGTGAACAAGAGGATGTCAGGAAAAGATGCATGAACTTTTTGGCTTTGTTTTGCTCTCAGCTCCAAGAAAGGCTACCAAAAAACCTTCAAATCCTCAAAAACATAAATCTTTTTCGTCCCGAAAGTGCGACCTCTCAAGGCAAAACCTCAATTTCCGACCTTTTGACCCAATTCAAAAGATTTAACGTTGCTGAATGCGAGCAGGAATGGTCAAGTTTGTCAGATAAAAAATGGGACGACATTAGTACTGCCGAGAAATTTTGGGCAAATGTGTACTTTGACGTTGACAGCGCAAAAATCCCGAGATTCCGGAACATTGATTCTTTTGCTCTGTCATTGCTGTCGCTCCCAATTTCCAATGCATTTGTTGAGAGAGCATTTTCTGTTTATAATACTGTTAAAAATAAATTGAGAAATAGGCTATCTCTGGAAGTAGTGCAGTCCATTTTGGCACTTAGGTATTATTTGAAAAAACAAGGAATTACTTGCGTGCAATTTGAGCCGAATGACAAAATGTTATCAAAATTCAATTCTCATATGTACGACCACATAGCCCAAGATGTCCAAGTTGAATTAAATCTAGCCTTAGATAGTATCGATGTGGATTGTTTTGACGTGTAGCTTATCATTTAAGCCCCCTTGCTTATCATTTAATGGTAAGATAAAATTTGTATCTTGACATATTGCTATATTTTTATAAATATTCCCTCGTTTTATTGATATTTGCTCGTTTATTTGATTTTTGTTCATTTGGTGATAAAATTAAATGCTAAGATAAAATGTTCATCTTGATGCATAGCAATATTTTAACAGATACCTAGTCACTCTTTATAGATAGGTATTGGCTCGTTCATTTGATTTTATATTTTTGCTTCTTGAATATATTTTATTTCTGTTCATTTTTATTTATTTATTCCATTGTTCTCACCCCATTTTGTGTTAGGGGTTTTTCCAGGGTTTTTTGTTGTGGTTCAGGGGGATTTCAGGGGTTTTTTGGAGTCACACTGGGGTTTTTGGTGAACTACGTTTGGCAACACTGGTCATTTGTTTGTTGCTGTCAGTTTGTACTAATTGTACATACACGTGGTGACCATGTGGTCTTCTATTCTAAACTATCTTAAGTACTATCTATTTTTAAATATATATATATTTTTTGTTTTGTTAGTTGATTACTTTTTATTTATTGTTTGAAATGATGATATCCTAGGTCGTTTGGTTGTCTGGGTGTTAGTGGAGCCATAAGGGTGCTGTTTGCGTTTTTAAGGAGTTATCGTAGTGTGTTCTGTTCGTTGTCTTTTGTTGTTCAGGTTGTCAGTAAATCCGTCTGTGGGGGTTTTTCGTTTTTGGATGAGTTTGTCCAGTGGTTTGAATATAGTGTCTGAGGTAGTATCAAGTAGGTAGGTTTTTGTTTATTATACGTCCGTCAAATTTACGTAGTTTGTTTATCTCCATGTTTTCAAGTTTTTTCAGTCGTCGTCCTTTCTGTTGTGGATGGAGGAGTTATGTGCAGTTATGTAATACTACAATTGAAACTATACCTAATTCTAGCATTCGTCCATCGTGAACAAACAGGCTCCCACTAGGAGTTATTTTGTGGCCTTTTTGAAAATTTATAACGATGCTTCTTCTCTTATTCTTTGTGGAAGGCTGAAGTAGCTTCAGTCCCAGGACCTTCCAGTGCCGCCGAATCCAAATCTGCCGCCAGTCGAGCATCGTACTGGTGTACGTCTTACCGCCGTTTCATTTCGCCTATTTCCTGTTTTGCTTCGAGCAAGGAAGATAAAGCGTACAATGAAGGTACTGAGATCACTCCGCACTTTATAGGCAGTGGCATCCATGCTTGCATACTAAGCGGAAAGCCTGCTTTTGAAGCCTAAATATGCGCTGAGCCTCTAATGCATGTCCCCGAAGAAGAATCCTGCTCTGTATCCGCGAGGCGAAGAGTCTAAGATATGCCAGTATCATCATTTCTCTGTGTCGACTGAGCTCAGTTTCATCAAACCATAATTAACAAGCCTCAATCTTGCAGCGAGCGCAATATCAAATCTAACCGTAAACATGAGAACGTGGTTTCTTAACCGTGATCTACCTCACCTACTCAACAATGTTCACTCGACACTGTACAGTAAAATAATCTAAGACCAAAATGACTCGTCGAAGGCGGGCAACTTGTTGGGCAGCACACACCCTTCACATTCGCCGGATTCTATAATAGCTACTTTACCCTCTGAATTATTCATCGGAGAACGTCGAGACAGGTACGTGGGGTCATTTGCAGGAAGGGTGCCCTTCGTACGCGAAGCAAGGGTCATTTTCGTTAAGGGTAGTTCCAAATTTGAGCCCTACGTCCGCAGAGCAGCGTGAAGGGGAGCAGGTCCGATCAGCCCTTCCCGCAGTGTTTTCCTAATCGTCTCAAAACTTTCTCACGGATGTCTCGCAGACACCCTAATGACTCTTCTCCACCGGTCATCCGTCGACGGAGACTCTGTAGTGATTTCCAGTAAATTCAACGGCAAATAATTGACGTCTTGCTTGATTACTTCAGTTGTTAAATCCTTCGCATCTTCCTCCAAAAATTTCATGTTCGAAACACATACTTGTGTAGACTTTGAAATTATTTGTATACAGAAAAGCAGTCCATCGAGTTCACACGGTGGCACAAAACAGTGTGTCGGTGGCACTTTTCAAGGTTGAAAAACGAGTTCTCCAAAATTTAAATTTCCACTCGCGTTTTTTCAGACCTTTCTGAACAATTTTGGTTCCGTGTCTGTCTGTCTGTCTTTCATGCATTCCTTGTAACACCCATAACTTCCACATGTTCAATCCGATTTCGATGACATTTTCAGGGATTATGCGGATTAGGTTGTTGTTTCAAACATGATGGGGATCGTTTGGGTTTCAACAGGATTTCTTTTCGTTCGTCAAACTCATTTTTCGAGATTTCAAGCAGTTTTCTCTAGGATGTAGGCCTTCACAAAAGATACACCTTACTTTTTTTTGCAGGTGAGAAAATATTCAAGATTCAAAGGTAGGTCTCGTAAGATACCTGGAAGGGTTCACGTCTTCAGATTATGTGGGATTCAAATCCACTAAAAAAAAACACACCTCCTTTTCTCACACGTTGGAACTTAGCCCGGAACCGTTTAACACATTACTTCGGGCTGTGTCCTTGGGCGTTTAATCAGTTCTGGGTGAGGGGGCGGACTGGATGCTCTCTTTCTCGTTCTAAGAGTATCTTCCTTGTCAGGATGCTTTCTGAGTACTCTGCCACAGCAGTCCAGATCCTGTCACCTTCCAGCATCCTGCTGACATCATCTTACTTCAGGTATTGGAGTAATGTTGATAAGATGTACCTTGGTAGGTCTACTAGGAGTCAGAAAAGTTTCTCCTTCAACGAATTTTTCAGGGATATCGCGGTTGGGAAATACAAAAGGTTTATTTCACGTAATTTTTCTGATGATTTCCTGATGATGAAGATTTTCTGATTTCAAGTAATTTTTCTGATGAATATTGCCTACAAAATCTTTTCGAAGCCAATCTAAAGGAGTTATGAAGTTTCTAAGGCCATCGTAATCGTACCATTGGAAGCCAGTGAGCGTAAACCCCTCTCAACAAGCATCACGTCTGTCGTTCTCATGTAATTTGAAGGATTGGTGATTGACGTTTTGACGGTTGTCCAGGCATTAGATCATGTTTCTGTTATGGATTCGGGAAGCTATGTGTCACACCGATGTACATTTTTTTCGAAAATCAGACCATGATTTCGTATTTTGTACTGTTTCAATGAAGTACACAAAATAGAAAGCAATTTAATTTTGAGGAGGAAATTTCGTTTGACTTCCTGATTACCATAGTCTTCGTACGTACTATTTCTTCTAGGTATATGAATCATTTTTTATCAACATTACATATTATTACTCAGTGTTGGGCAAAAATTAGCTATAGCTTCAGCTAAATTAGCTACGATTTAGCTGAAGCTAGCAGCTAAATATTTAGCTATTAGCTGTCGAGGAACAGCTAAAATTTCTAGCTAAAATAGCTATTAGTCGAAAACTTATAGCTAACAGATTTAGCTGCGGTGATTTAGCTGTTCCTCAACAGCTAATAGCTACCTAATAGCTTTAGCTGTAGGTGACAACTAATAGCTAATAGCTGACACCAAAAATTTTAATTCATTGTTTTAATTTTGATTTATTTGAACTTAAAAAAATATTTCTTGTGTGTGTGTGTGTCAAACATGTTTTGAACTACTTTAAACAGGTAACAGGTCACAATATAACTAAAAATCTTACTAAAAATATTTTTTTAGGACCAAATAAATCAAAATTCAAACAATTAATTAAAAATTTAAAACATACTGATTTTTAACAAAACTTCTCTCAAGGTGATCGAGAATGGCGTCACCCATAAAAGTAATACCTAACAAAAAAATTCGTTATATTTCAGATCTGGTTTTTAAGTGGCCAGAGAAGAGAAAAGGTCAAATTGGGTTTGTGGTAGTATCAATGGAATTCATTCGATAAAATTTTCCAAAGCTAATTCTGATGCCAGCTAAAACTGAAATGGTTAGATTACCTACTAGCTGCTCGTGGGGAGAAATAAATTTTTTTCGGTGTTATCTATTAGCTATTAGTTGTCAGGTACAGCTAAAGCTATTAGCTGTCGGGGAACAGCTAAATCACCGCAGCTAAATCTGTTAGCTATAAGTGTTCAACTAATAGCTAATTTAGCTAGCTAAATTTCCAGCTGGAAATTTTAGCTCTTCCTCAACAGCTAATAGCCAAATTTATCTTTTAGCTATTAAAAAAAGCTATTAGCTAATTTAGCTATTAGTTGAAAAATTAATTAGCTAATAAATTAGTTAGCTAATGCCCAACTCTGTTATTACTATTTTATTAACAGGCTTCCTGAACGGATGTACCAAAGTCTTCTGGAGGCGTCTTCCAGGTATAATTATGCATTATTTTTGTCAACATAATAATAATATTTTTCATTCTTTTATTGTTATTATTATTTTATGGTTTTTATGGTTGTTTCATTTATTTATTTATTCTTGTTTGGTTGCCAGAACCAAAGTCTTTGACTGTAAAATCCAAATTACAAATTATTTTAATCCATATAATGAATTATGAATAATTGAAGAATGATGTATGATGATTATTGATTAATTATTGAATTAATCCATATACCATCAACAGGTTCCATTTTATTCCGATGGGATTTTTTTTGGGTTGTTGGACACGAGTGCAGTATTTTGCTTCAGAGTACCAAGGTAGCGGAAGATTTTTTTTCGCTTTTCAAGGTTGAAAAAAAAGTTCTCCAAAATCAAAATTTCCAATTGCGTTTTACGTTTCAGACCTTCCTGAACAATTTTGGTTTCGTGTCTGTCTGTCTGTCATGGAATCCTTGGAACGGGCAAAACTAGACAAAGTTACCTACTGTCTCATTTCGATGAAATTTTCAAGGAATGTTCGTGTAGATGGTCCCGTATGAAAATTATCGCCCCGGACTGATAATAGCCTCTGCGCATGCACAAACGTGAATTTTCTAAATTTTCTACCCGAATTCGATGAACTTTTTAGGGAGTATGCATATTGGGGTGTGAATGGTCCCCTATGAGAGAGTGCAAGGTACTTGAAGATTGAAGTTTTGAGATAAGTACCCACATATCAGAAATGGGCGAATTCTTATTCATAAATGCGATTATGAATACAAATCATATCTGCGACTTAATGATTATGAATACGAATATGAATAAGAATATGAATACGAATACAATCGTATTCTCACTTTGAATACGATTTTCCCCCGTATTCTTTAGGATTTTAAGATTTTTTCTATGACTTCCCCAAAAATCGAATTTTTTAAACGATTTTCCCTAAAAATCATACTTTTTAACATGATTTTCTCCGGATCTCTGGACATATTTAGTATGACCTAACATTGTCAAAATTCGAAACGCTCACAAATTCTTATAGAATTTTTCTTGCAGAATCGAATGAGACCAACCCCAGGTCGCTACGACTAACCCTATAGAAACTACGACGACATTTCCGGTAAAAATCATAATTTTTCAATGATTTTCAGTGCAAATTGTAAAAAAATTCGATTTTCAGCGGAAATGTCGTCGTAGTTTCTATAGGGTTGGTCGTAGCGACCTGGGGTTGGTCTCATTCGATTCTGCAAGAAAAATCCTATAAGAATTAGTGAGCGTTTCGAATTCATATTCGTATTCATATCTGTATTCGTATTCATAATCATAAAATCGCAGACATGATTTGTATTCATAATCGTATTTATGAATAAGATTTCGCCCATCTCTGCCACATTTCATACAAATGAGTTAAGGATACGAGAAAGTTATGTGTTACACCCATCTAGTTGACTTTTTAAAAATTTACAATATATTTCATAAGTGTAGAAAAAACTTGTGGTTTCCTACTTAATTATTATTTTGGTTTGTAATCATTAAATTTCTCCATTATTTAAATTTTTGAGTATGAGGTCTGCCAGTCAACTCTCCATAGTCTGATTTGGAGGAGCCATAAGGTTTGGATAATCACCGGGGAAGGACGCGGTGAAAAAGACGTAAAACCGAGAAAACAGGTGAAGAGGTTCAGCGAGAAAACCACGAAGAGAGGAGCACCGGGGTAATAGCGGGGTTGACCCGCCGTGGAAGTGGGGTTGGACCCCCTCCCCGCAGTGTCTTGGCCGTGACGGCGTAGTGGAGGGGCGGACGCGGCGACGGAGACGACACGGCCGCGGCAGGGAAGAGGGCTTCTACCCCCTCGAAGTGGATGAATTGAGATCGATGGGGGGGAAAGCGCGAAGTTAAGACCCCGGCCAAATCTAGTGGGAGCGAGGGGGCAAGGGTCGGCCGGGCCAATGGGAAGGGGTCGAGATGAGGTCGCCATGGCAACGGCGAGGGCGGTGGGGCGCGAGAGGGGGGCGGCGCGGGGCCCCCTTCAGAAGTGGGGGGCACACGGAGGTCAGGGTTCACTCACCAGTCGGTCCCTAGACCCCAGGGCGCAAGGGTCAAGTCTGTTGTTGTTTGTGTGAACTATCATTTCATCCTACAAGTGATTTTTTTTGTTTTTTGTTTTGTTCGTCCACGAACTATCAATGAAATACGATCACCCTGTGGATGATAATTATTAACGTTTCGAAATAAAGTGCGGAATCCGAATTTTGTTTTCGGGAAATTCTCGGTGTCGGATTTCCCCTTCGGGACCGTGTGGACGGACTCCGGCAAAATTCTCGTGGAACAGGGCATCGGCGGGGTGCTGTGCGGGGGACCCTCCGGAGGGGCTCCCCCGTACCATCACGCGCCCCCCGAGTTCCCGCCGAGGACTTTGGTGCCGTGGAGGGACCCGACCTTGGTGCAGCTGGGTCAGGATGACACCCTCGGAGGCCAAGCCCTCGTCCTCCGGGGCGACACGCCGGGCACCAACAGCACGCAGTCCGGCGGCTCGCAGGCCGACAAAAACCAAAACATCGAGTGCGTCGTCTGCGGCGACAAATCCTCGGGGAAGCACTACGGCCAGTTCACCTGCGAAGGTAAGTCCCCGCCAGAAATATTCCGAGTTGGTGTGGCACATAGCTTTCTCGTATTAATCACTCGATAGTATAGATTATATAGTAGCTAAGTACCTTGCAACTCCCTCATAGGGGACCATCTACCCGCCATCCCACAATCCCTCAAAATTTCATCAAAATTGGGTTGAAAATGTAAGAGTTGTGGATGTTGCAAGGAAAAATATATTTGCGCTGAGTCTACTATTGATTCGGGGTAATAATTTTCATAGGGGACCATCTTTTCGCTCAAAATTTTCATCAAAATCGGGTAGCAAATGAAGGAGTTATGTATGTTGCAAAGTTTTTTAGTTTCTGTTTCTTTGCGGCTTCTTTCAGTCTAGGGTGATGATTTTCATAGGGGACCATCTATCCGCCAACCCACACAATCCTTCAAAATTTCATCAAAATCGGGTAGGAAATGGAGGAGTTGTGGATATTGCAAGGATTTTTAAGTTTCTGCTTCCTTACGGCTACTATCAGTCCGGGATGATGATTTTCATAGGGGACCATCTGCACGCCAACCCACAATCCCTCAAAATTTCATGAAAATTGGGTCGAAAATGAAGGAGTTGTGGCTGTTGCAAGGAAAAATATATTTGCGCAGAGGCTACTATCGATTCGGGGTAATAATTTTCATAGGGGACCATCTTTTCGCTCAAAATTTCTTCAAAATCGGGTAGAAAATTGAAGGAGTTGTGGATGTTGCGAGGTTTTAAGTTTCTGTTTCTCTGCGGCTTCTTTCAGTCTAGGGTTATGATTTCCATAGGGGACCATCCACATGCAAACCAACATAATCACTCAAAATTTCATCAAAATCGGGTTGATAATGTAAGATTTATTCCTGCTAACGTTAAACCAAAATTGTTCAAAAACGCCTAAAACGTACGGAAATTTTGATTTTGGAGAACATTTTTCTTTCAACCTTGAAAAGTGAAAACAAAGCTTCCGCTACCTTGGTAGACTCGGAAGCAAAATACTCCGCTCGTATCCGATCATAGAGAAAACCTCATCGGAATAGAATGGAACCTGTTGATGTTATTTGGATTAATTCATATAAAAAATAATCCATATTTTGGTTTTTACACTCAAAGACCTTGGAATGTTCCTTCAGGAAGCCGAAAAAAATCAAAAAAATTTAAAAAGTCCTCCAAGTGGGTGTAACACATAGCTTCCTCGTATCCATAACCCGATTCTATAGATGATCCGATGCCTAGTAGTTAATCTCAAAACACAAATCTCCTTGCACTACCCTCATAGGGGACCATCACACGCCAACTCTGCCAAAATTTCATCAAAAACGGGAGGACGTGCTTCAGTAAAATCGAATTTTTCCTATTGAAAACCTCCTAAAAAACGCTCCAAATTATTACACAAAGGTTTATTATTTTTCTATATAGATCACTCGTCTGCAAAGAACACGGCTTTGCCATTCGGTCAGCTAAAATTGAAACGGAGATTAGGCCTCTTTTGCGATTCACACTCGTGTTTCTGATTTATCGTACGTCCAACCCTTAAATTCTCGTAGGGAGCGAACGGTTTGTCCTACAGGGCTCCGCGTGGTCTCAAAAAATTCTAAAAATTCTATAGAATCTTAAATTAATGGAAAACAACACCTTTACATCAAAATTTTTTGAGTTAGGGGCCTTTCTACTCAATAAAAACACCGAATTTCAAGCTGATTGAAGTTTTTGTTGAGTTCAAAGGTGTTACTTTATGCTCACTAACACTTTTATGAATAATACGTATTTTGTGTACGAAAAACGAAGGTTTTCTTCGAAAAATTCACTTTCTAGCAGTCAGAATCATTCGGAAGTATCACTATTGGATTCAGCGTAAAAAGTTACATAGGAAATGATACCAAAATCGTCAAGCCATCTTGAGATCGAGGGGGACCATAAACCGCTTAAAACACTATTTTCTCGTAAAACACACGTTTTCTGGCATTCAAACTTCATTTACTCTTCCAAATTGATTGTTAAAAACAAAAATTGATAGACCGTTGAAAAGCTGACAATTTGAGCATGTTTTCTCCGAAGAGCGCCCATCGAAATGGGAAGGGATTTAGAGAGAAAACTTTGCTCGAAGAAAGTCAAGTTTCGAAAAATGTTTAAAGTTGGCTTTTTGACTTGATTTTTTGAAACTATTTTATTGCTGAAATATTTTGATTTTTCTTTAGGTTGCTTAGGAATTTAACGCTCTTTCTAACGGTGTAGTCAGAATCGAATCTTCAGGAGAAATGAGGGAGTTATGACCATATATGCCGTGAGGTCGAAAACGCGAAAAAAATACTTTAAAGTGAAAAAAAAAAATAGAATTTTGAGTGGGTTAAAGGAAAATTGCTATGAGACATTTTTTGTTGGAAATACCTTGTAGAGTCGAACTCTGAAGTTGTGCCCATCTTAAGTGTAGACACCCTGTATACTGAATGAAGTAGTAATAAGAATTAGTGGGTGAATCGGAGTGTTTACCTGAAAATTAACCGTCAAAAGTTGAACTCCAAACAAAGTGTAGCTCACCTACCCTTAGTCACCTTAAAGGTCAAAAAATTGACCGCAGACCGACAGACAGATCGTAATTATACGAATTTCACCGCTAAAAGGGGATCTAGCAGGTACGCACGACCTACAGGCGCTAGCAGGTGTCCCAAGATTGAATCTCGCGGCTTACGTGTTGCAGCGAATCACCATAAAAATTACCATAATAAGAAATAAACGACCCTGCACTTTTCGCGGGGGATTTGCATTTCCGCGTCATCGGCTCCCCCTTCAAGTGGGTTATCGGCCTGTTCGACGGCCTCAAGTGTTTTGCATTGAACTACTTTTATCCGATGCCCTTTATATTACCAGGGTACCTTGGAATACCTTCTGCGCCAAATCGCTTGCTGTCGAGGCGCGATTTCCTCCAAATATTGGCTCCAATTCATTCATTTTACAAAACATCACAGTTTTGACATTTTATGTCTTTACTATGGCACATACCTAAATGAAAAATCGTCACGCGCGGATCGTCACGCGGGGATCGTTACGCGGGGAGCGTTATGAGGGGAGCGTTACACGGAAATTTCTGATGATTTTCACGTACAACCAATCGTTCCTAGGGAAAACTAACTTCCTCATTTTCCACCCCACAAAAATCGTTCACCACTCATTGGAAAGCTCTCAATTTATTAAACATAAGACATAAAATGTCTCTCGTGGTTGCGTACTTGTACGAAAGCTGTATCCACCGTTTGTGTTTGCATCATGTTGGGGCCTTTGATAGTTTTTTTTGAGAAGGTATACAACCATAATTTTTACATACAATATACAGGGTGTAAGCCTAACTGGTCTGCCATGAGGTACCAGTCGATTATATAACTAATTTTCAACAAAAAATGTCTCTCAGCAATTTTTTTTAAACCCTTCGTTTTTGAGTTATTTCAACTTTAAACTTTATTATCGTGATTTTGACCTTATGTCATCAAATCGGTCATAATACCTTTTATTAGCTGTGTAAATTACAATTTGAGGGTACCGTTGGAAAGACCATTAAATTTCCTATCGGATAGATGCCTGGTTTGAGACATTTCATTTTTGGTCAAAATTCGCCACCAAACCCATAATAACCTCAAGCCTTCAAAAAATGGAAAAGTGCTGAGTTTCAAGAATAATTTTAAAAAGTTCAAAAACGGATTTTAGTGAAACATTCTTTTCTCAAAATTTCCGAAAACGACTTCGGCAAATCTATTCGAAGTTATTGTCTGATTTCGATGAAATTTTCAGAGATTGTGAGGGTTGGCGTGCAGATGGTCCCCTATGAAAATCATCACCCCCGGTATGATAGTAGCCACTGAACAAGAGCAAATGTGGATTCCTTGTAACAGGCATAACTTCTACATTTTCCATCCGATTTTGATTAAATTTTCAGTAGTTATGAGGATTAAAGTGTGGATGGTCTCCTGAAAATCAAAGCCTCCAGACTGATGGAAACCGTTAATTTTCTTGTAGTAACCATAACTTCTACATTTTGTCATCTAATTCTGATGAAATTCTTCAGGATTCAGATTTACGTAGATGGTCCCCTACGAAAATCATTGCCCCCCAACTGATAGTAGCCTCATGCGCATTTTCATATTAAGATAATTATTAACATTTCTAAGACTCTCCAGGCTCGAAAACTCTCGATATAAAGGTATTGTTTTTTCGTTAATTTAAAATAGTATTGAATTTTTAGAATCGAATGAGACCACACAGAGCTCTGAAGGAATAAACGTTCGCTTCCTATGAGGAACTCAATTCAATCAAGTGGGACGAATTATGAACAGAAACGCGAGTGTGATTTGTGCAGATGGTCCCCTACGAAAGTCATGACCCCCAAAATGATGGTAGCCTCGAACGTAAACGTAAAATCCTTATCCCCTATGAATATCATCAGCCCCGGTCTGATAGTAGGAAGCCACTGCTCAAGCGCAAACGTAAAATCCATGTAACAGCCATTACATTCATTCGATGAAATATTCGGAGATTGTGCGGGTTGACGTGTTCATAGTTCCGTAAGAGGGTAGTGCAAGGTACTTGATTTTTTGATATTAGCTGATGCATCGTAGAATAGAATAGAATAGAAAACATGCTTTATTTAACAAAAATATAAGTGATTCAATATACAAATTAGCGGAGTCATGCAATAATCATGGTCACTGTGTGACCGTCTGATGGGTTTACCTTAACTATAGTTTTAAAGAAGGCATAAAGGATGTTGGCGTTCGCATTCTTTTCTAAATTGAGAGATCTAGCGGAAGGAACAATATAATAATATAATAAAGATAACAAAGACAGGCAATAACAAAATTAATAATGATGGATAATACAAATTCTATTAGTACAAGGGTAATAATTTACTATAGAGGATCATTCAAGCCATAATCTCTCATGGTTTCAAACCTAAGGTACCACGAAGCTCTACAGTATCTCAAAAGCCTTGCGTCCCCAGACTTAATCATATTGAAATTTGACTCCCAACTGAGTATTATTTGGTCCAGGAGCTGAAGTCTCACGGCTCCCAGTGCACTGCATCTTGCTATAATATTGCGTTCTCCACCTCCCTACTGCTGCACAATTCACAGGTTTCCGATCCTGAATCATAAGGCCTGTATTTCAAGGCTAAGACGT
This sequence comes from Apolygus lucorum, assembly GCA_009739505.2. Taxonomy (NCBI): domain Eukaryota; kingdom Metazoa; phylum Arthropoda; class Insecta; order Hemiptera; family Miridae; genus Apolygus; species Apolygus lucorum. Next base: position 34,673,265 of record CM019179.2, on the reverse strand, counting down.
CTCCCCTTATCTTGAAAAGCCATTCGCATAGCTTAAAATCGTTGATTTGGCCTAACGGGGGGTCACTTCTTCAAATTCCAGCCTCAGTTTCACGTACTGCGGATGATTTCGCGAACGGAGAGCCATTTGCTGAAACTCCTCTCGCGTACAAACAGCCACCAACTCTATGCTCCGATTGATTGCACCCCGCCATTCTTTGAGGTCCGAGTTCTTATCCAGCGGTAGGTTGTACTTTAGTTTCAAGTGTTCCCACTCCTCCGCCCAATAAACGTTATATTCTAGACATCTCTTGGCTAAAAAATTCGGGAGCCGGTCGTCCGACATCTTATGAGCTTTCAGAATGTAATTGAAGTGCATATGCAACGTATACATGTATAGCGGGTTCAACTGGGTTTCCAAAAATAAAACATAGTTAGGGGTACATCTGGGAAGCGAAAATACCATCTTGATGAAAAACCTCTAGCTGATGCATCGTATATTCTATAAAATCGGTTATAGGAAGCTATGTGCCACACTCACTTGGCAGACGTTTTTTACCAAGCCTCCACGTCATCATGCTTGCTATTAACGAACTGTGTGGGATGTGATTATTCTCTTCTTCCCTGGATTACATGTGTATGTAAATCTCGATGCTATCTGTCACAATAGATCAAATTGATGTCTAAGTGACTAAGGCCCCGTCCCAAAAACAAAAAACAAAATTCGAAGCTAATTTAGGTGTTCGATGCTGCCTATCACTTACGTGGAGCAGCTCGCCCTGCGTCAACCTTGTCGCGTGCTTTACGGTTCTGCTCTCCCTCTTTGCCGCAATTAAACACGAATTACCCAAAGAAAGACACTCCAGCGAGGGCTAAGATGAAGATCGTGAAGGATGAACAGGCACAAAAAAACACTGGAAAAAAACACGACTCCAGACGAAGGGAAACGCCGCGTGCCAGACGTTTTTCATGCGTTCACGAGAGCAACGTGCGCTCTGGCGCACACCGAGAAGCTATTATAGCTCAGGGAAGCTCCGTAAGGGATGTTTTATCCTTTTTAATTAGGTGGCGGGAACGACGTCGAAAGTGCGATCACATGAGGCACACCTGTGTTTCACCCCTCGGGATGATTATCACGAACCCCTTGTTTCTAACCCTCGAGACGAGAGATTATGCGGCGTGAGCTATGAAGGTTGGTAATTATAGATATTGATGAATATTTGGAGGCTGCAAATAGGTACCTTAATAATCCATTCTAAAATAACAGTTTGCTATAATTTTTTGTTAACCCCATTAAAAATACTTAGTTTGCAACAAATCATCTACCTACCTAGATGAAAAGTCTGCAATGTGGGTGTGGCACATAGCTTCCTCGTATCCATAACCCGATTGTATAGATGATCCGATGCTTAGTACTTAATCTCCAAACTAAGAGATTGCCGTTGGAATCATCAAAATCGAACAATAATTGCCAGAGAAAAATGGGGAAAACCGTTTGTTCAGTTAGGTTTTGGTTTATTATTTTCAATAATGAACCTTTGGAATCGACCAAGAAAAAAAAATTTCAACCCCCCTCAAAATTTGATGGTTTACGTTTCAAGGTACGTAGAATCCAAAAATCGAATAAAAATTTGGCCGTCCGTCCACCGTACGCGGCACTTTCCTCACTTAGCATTGACCGATTTTGTTGAAATTTGGTATGTAGGCTCCATTTGGGGTCTAGTTGTGCTCCGAAGATTTTGGTTGATGTAGGTCACTTCTAAGGGTTCCAAAATGAATTTTGAAATTTTGAAAAAGCCCTAACTCAAAAAATTTCGATATAAAGGTATTGTTTTTCCTTCAATTTAAGATTCTATAGAATTTTTAGAATTTGTTGAGACCACGCGGAGCTCTGTAGGACAAATCGTTCGCTCCCTACGAGAATTTAAGGTTTGAACGTACACTAAATCAGAAACACGAGTGAATCGCAAAAGAGGCCTAATCTCCGTTCAAATTTTAGCTGACCGAAATACGATCGATGTTTTTCTTCAGGTTGGATGGTTGGTGGCTTTGCAGACGAGTGATCATAATATGATCTATATATATATTATATTTCTATATATTATATAGAAAAATAATAAACCATTGTGTAATAATTTGCAGCGTTTTTCCCATTTTTCTCTGGCAATTATTGTTCGATTGTGATGATTCCAGCGGCAATCTTTTAGTTTTTCTATTCCCTTGGCTGCTGCACTAATGAAATTCGAAAATCCTCAAAAATTTCAAATTTAAGTACAACTTTTAAAGTTAGAGCGCCTGTAATTTAGGGAAATACTAACCCGGAACGAGGAAAGAAAGGCGACCGACTGGGACTGAGGGGTTCTCAGTCGGTCTTGCGTTCTGAGTCAGTATTTCGCAAAATTACCGGCGCTCAAACTTCAAAAGTTGTACTTGAAATTGAAATTTTCGAGGATTATCGAAAATCATCAGTTTAACAGTCTAGGCTGCACTAATAATTTTCGAAAATCCTTGAAAATTTCAAATTTAGGTACAACTTTTAAACTTAGAGCCCCTGTAAGTTAGGGAAATACTAACCCGGAACGAGGAAAGAAAGGCGACCGACTGGGACTGAGGGGTTCTCAGTCGGTCTTGCGCTCTGGGTCAGTATTTCGCAAAATTACCGGCGCTCAAACTTCAAAAGTCGTACTGAAATTTGAAATTTTCGAGGATCATCGAAATTCATCAGTGCAACAGTCTAGGCTGCACTAATAAATTTCGAAAATCCTTGAAAATTTCAAATTTAGGTACAACTTTTAAAGTTTGAGCGCCGGTAATTTTGGGACATACTGACCCGGAACGCTCGACCGACAGAAACACTAGTGTGAATATCAGGAAATTCTGCACTTACAGAAATAGACCAAAACTAATCATAGTTCGAATTTTTGCTGTTTTAATTGTTTATGTTCTTCGAATTGAGTTTCATGAAGAAACGAGAGTGTGAATCAACCGGAAGGTCATTAGCGCCAAACATGATAAATTACGGTTAACAAAATTAATTTAATTAATTAGTTATAGGGTTAGTTTGTTCTGGATTGACAATTTCGATCGTCTACCATCTAACCAATAGATTTTTCGAAATTTGGTGTCCAGTTCTGTTCTTTTATTTTTCACATGCACTCTTCAGCGGAGTTTTTGATATTAGCGGAGTCATACCCCGATAATTTGCTTCTTCAGCATAATGAATGACTTTGCCATTAAGATATATTAAATATATAATATAGTATAAATGTTATACTAATATTTTCTGGTTTGGCGGTTGGTAAAATCAACATGGACTGGCTTGACTTCATTCATCTTGATTCTCCACTTTATTGTCCAGTAATGGAGGTTTTTGATGGATCTTCCAAGTTTTTCAGTTGATTCGCGACTCTCTTCTCCAACCTTGTTCCAAAACATTCAATTTAAATACATTCATATTTGGACGAGTTTCAACCACAGCGAGATATTACATCATTATAATATGTGCGCATGCACACTTGCTAGTCATTGGTTTGCGTTACTTCAGTAAAACCTTCTGTTTAGAAGATTTCTTGATGGTACCCCAACTAAATATATTTATGAAACACCCTAACATAGGAGAGCTTTTGTATGGATAGGCAGTAACTGCTATAAAAATATTAATAACCCAAGTAATAAATCCCTACGTACGATAAATCTATCGAGAAACCGCAGCGTTACAAATCAAATGGAAATTCTTCCATAAATATTTCAACTAAAATTTCCAACGAATCGGACGTTCGCGTCAGAGAAAAAAAGGGAGTGAAGCGAAGGGGAAAAAAAATCAACCATTTCATTTAAGTTAACGTCACGCCAATAAATTCGTCTCGACTCATAAATTTCCTCTGAATTTCACCAGCTCGGGAGTAAATGCATCAATCGGATTCGGCAAGTGCTGAGCTCCCTTGGGAATCCGAACGAAGGGAGGGGATGTGATTATTATGCGTGTCGACCTTCCCACTGAAGGGACCTTTTCGAAGGTTGGCTTCCACTCTGAAAGAAACGTCGTTCTTTTCCATTATTTTATTTCCTGGAAAACGCAATTCGTAAGGTGTGAATTTATATGCAATAGGCTGGTAGACAAGACGAGAAAAATATATAAAGTGAGCGCCGCGCTTCGTTACACGAGGTTTTTTTACTTAAATCTTTGTAGTTTTATCGTTTTTTTAAATTGATCTTGGAGATTCAATTCAATTCAAAAGTGGGCCGTAAAAATCAAACGTCACTTTTAAAAAAGGCGATAACTTGGGAAATCAGTGTTTTCTATGGAGCTTATGGTAAGAAACGGTAGAAAGATGTGGTCAAATTTCTCGGTGAAGTCGCAAATTCATTCCGATATAATTTTATAATATGAATACTCCAGACATACTTGATATTCAAAGTACATTACCACAGTCATTGCTTAACCTCTCATCAGGGTGGTCCCAAGCTGCACCGATATTATTTATGGCCATACATGAAGGTATCAAATTTCTACTCTTTGAACAAGCAATCTAGTCAATTTTTTCCCAACATCTTAAATTGTTCTAATTCCTAGGTTAAGAATGAAAAACGTATTATGGTAAAAACTCAATGATGTTTACTTATTCTCATCATCTTCATCCCCGTTTGCCAATTGAAAAAAAAGCTTTTGTGGGAGCTGAAAAACGTTATGCCGAGAGCGCCATCTCTTACCTGAGAATCTCACTAGAGGCCTTCGGCTTCTCAAGGGTCTTTGACTTTGAACAAAATGTTATAAAACCCAAAATTTTTTGGGTGGAAACTAAAGGTATTTATTGAACGTTTTGCGTGAAAAACGTCTTCAATAATTGTATCCTAAAGAAATAATCCCAAATCCAATCTTAACCAATATTCCCGAAAACGGGAACTACGTTTTTCACCTTCTTTCACAAATTTTCGATACTTTTAATAAAGCAAAATTGAATCTGTTTGAAATGGGACCACCACGAATACTGGTAGAACACATTTCAAAAAGAACCAGATAGATTGGTACCAGAATAAAGAAATTCGAAATGCTCGGACGTACAAAAAACATCGTCCCACGACAACCCGAATTGAGTACCTCCTCTTTCGTGCGCCTTCGGCGCGTTGAAGTCGGTCAAAATCTTCGTCCCATCACACGAAACTTGTAGTTTTTCTGAGATTTGAAGATTTAAAGGCATTATCTATACTATTATTCCTATTATATAGAATATTATCTTTATTTGAAGAGGTAGAGAAAAACTTTGAGCACTAACTCCCCTCATTGTTTACGTAGAATTCGATAAAGAAATTTTTACACACGCGTTCAATACGCCTTTGATTTTTCACCCAAATTTTCAAAGCGATTTTGGTTCTATGTGACGTTGTATGGGTAAGTTACACTACACTCGAATGTTTTAAATTTACAAAAAATATGCGCAAAACAAAAAAAAATTTAAAAAATTGCAAAAAAATCATTTTTAATCTTCAAATTTTGGTTTATTATTTTCAATAATAAGCCTTTGGAATCGAGCAAGAAAAAAAAAATTTTAACCCCCCCTCAAAATTTGATGTTTTACGTTTCAAGGTACGTAGAATACGAAAATCGAATAAAAAAATTTCCGTCCGTCCGCCGTACGCCGTACGCCGTACGCCGTACGCGGCACTTTTCTTAGCAACACTGGACCGATTTGGTTCAAATTTGGTATATGGGCTCCATTTGGGGTCTAGTTGTGCCGCGAAGCTTTTGGTTGATGTAGGTCACTTCTAAGGGGTGAAAATTAAGGGTTGAAAATTTCAAGAGTGCCCTAGCTCGAAAACTCTCGAAATAAAGGTATCGTTTTTTCACCAATTTTAAATAGTATTGAATTTTTAAAAATTTTTGAGACCACCCGGAGCTCTGTAGGACAAACCGTTCGGTCCCTACGAGTACTTGAAGGTTTTCCTTCGATAAAACAGAATCATGAGTGTGAATCGCAAAAGAGGTCTAATCTCCATTCAAATTTTATCGGACTAAAATGCGATCGCTGTTCATTTCTTCGATTTGTATACTTTTTGCCTTCTGCGTAACCAGTAATCAAATTTCTATATGAAGCTTTCTATTTTTCCCATCGAGTGTGAAGCGTTTAGTTCTTTCTAATAAACTTGATTGTGAAGGTGTGAAGCCAGTATGGTGTGGTAGGTAGTACCTAGCTGGTAGGTAAAAAAAAGTTGGTGGGTAAAAAAAACGTCTGCCAAGTTGGGTGGGCAGTATAGCTTCCTCACTCATTGTAACATGGACGTATAGAATCAGTTGGCGAAAAACAGGAGAGGAAATGGCCTTGGAGCTCACTCAGCTGATCAGTGACCACTCAGGCACCTTCAGCATTCTCCATTGACCCTGCCTCTCAAATTTCAGCTTCCTGCGTTCAACAGGAGAGAAAATGGCCTTGGAGCTCACTCAGCTGATCCGAAGGTGCTGAAATTTATAGGGGACCGTCTAGGACCTAACCCGCACAATCCCTGAAAATTTCATCAAAATCGGACCACAGGTTAGTATAGTTTTGCCCGGGACAAGGATTGACCACAGACAGACAGACAGACCGACAGACAGACAGACAGACAGACACGGAACCAAAATTGTTCGGGAAGCTCTAAAACGCAAAAAGCAAGTGGAAATTTTGATTTTGGAGGACATTTTTTTTTTCACTTCTTTCACGAATACAAAGCTTCCCTACCTTCGGTAGTGAGGAAGCAAAATGTTGGTAGGTAAAAAACGCTGCAAATCATTGCTCAAAGGCTTCTTCACTCTTCAGATCACTGATCAGCTGAGTGAGCTCCGAAGCCATTTTCAATCCTATTGAATGGAAGTGCTCTTCCGGGCATCTCCAGCATTCGAGGAGATCTTCTTCACTCCTCATATCACTGATCAGCTGAGTGAGCTCCATAGCCATTTTCAATCCTATTGAATGGAAGTGCTCTTCCAGGCGTCTCCATCATTCGAGGAGATCTTCTTCACTCCTCAGATCACTGATCAGCTGAGTGAGCTCCGTAGCCATTTTCAATCCTATTGAATGGAAGTGATCTTCCAGGCGTCTTCAGCATTCGAGGAGATCTTCTTCACTCCTCAGATCACTGATCAGCTGAGTGAGCTCCAAAGCCATTTTCAATCCTATTGAATGGAAGTGCTCTTCCAGGCGTCTTCAGCATCCGAGGAGATCTTCTTCACTCTTCAGATCACTGATCAGCTGAGTGAGCTCCGAAGCCATTTTCAATCCTATTGAACGCAGGAAGCTGAAATTTGAGAGGGAAGGTCAAGGGAGAATACAGATGGTGGTAGGTGCTATTGATGGAGAACCAGTGATCTATACAGAAGGGTGATCTATACAGAAAATAATAAACCTTTGAGCAATGATTTGCAGCGTTTTAATTTTATGTCGAGAAGTCAATTATTTGAAATTGTTAGGTTATTTTCAGATAGTAACGGATAGACTACCAACGTTACTATCTGAGATTATATTATAATCTCTGAAGACTATTGAAAATTAATCACGTCTGCAGAATATAATATATGATAATATCATATATTATTATATTATATTATACGGATAGACTACCAACGTTACTATCTGAGATTATATTATAATCTTTGACGACTACCTATTGAAAATTAATCACGTCTGCAGAATTTATGCTTGTAACAACTTACAAGGTTGTCTCGTTCACTAATAGGAGTGACGGCTACTTGTGATTCGATGAATTCTTGCACCATAAGGAAAACGCCAGAACATTGTAGAAGTCCAGCTTAAGTAGGCGAACATTTTTAATACGGTCTGATGTTTATCCTGTTTATGTTAGCTCTCTACCTGTAGTACCTCGTGCATCTTTACATATTCACTTATCCATCAACATAGTAATTTCACCAATCCGAATGGAGAATGAGGGGACGCTCTATCAATATTTATTAGAACGGAATTCGAGGGTGTTCTCTCGAGGGTTGATGTATATAATCCCCTATTAGCGAGGGTGGCGCTGCGGTCGGTGGGTTCTCCAACACATTTTCAAACCCCTCGATGCGGCTTACCGGTGGATCCCCCTCCGCCAAGATGGATGAGCGATTCAAAACAAATTTCCTTTTATGCCTTGACGTTAAAAGAGGCAAACTAATCTAATACTGAGCCTTTTTTGAGCGACATCCCTGTTACACGAGCCGAAAACATATCAATTTTCAACTTTTCGTTCATCCTAAAAAAAAACCTTTTTCGTTCCTTCTTCCGATCCTTTGATGTGTAGAAGGCTACTAAACTGACATCGAATATGGATTACCTGCGACCCACCTCCGCCCGAAAATTCAACAATACAGATTTGAGATGCATGCAAATTAGGATAATTTTATTTTAGTTTATTATAGGTACATCAACCATCTATCAACAAACAACCTCTTAACAATCAATCGATCAATTTTAACACAGAATGTGTTTTAGCCATGGACTAACTAGCCAAAAAAGCTATCGAAATCTGGGACGACAACATGGATACCGATACGGAACTAAGGATCGTGTAACCTGGTGTAACCTATGAGATATTTTGTTATGACGCGTTGATTATATAAGATTCTGATTTAGTGGGAGGAAAGTAGCGAAATTATGTGAAGCGCGTGAGCTAAAACACATTCTGTGTTTCAATAATTTCGTCTGAAGTATGTAAATAGAGGTAACCGGGGGTCCAGGGGCTTTTTTTCGAACTTTCCTTGCTAATTTATGTTTCATTATCGCAAAACCTTTGATTTTCATCATAATGGAAGATGAAAAGGCCAATCTACAAACTAGGTGGTATCTGGAGCATATTATGCATGTACGTTTATTTATTCATGGTTAAGGGAGTAAACAAAATACTTCGTTTGATATTAACTAATAATAACCCAACTCATGAAGTTATTTATTTGCACTCAACTAATTATTGAAATCGTAATCCTCTGGTTAGGAGCATCTAGGGAAAGAAAGTGGTGGAACGGCCCGAGCACTGTCTAGCGACAATTAGATGAACCTTCTCTTATTTTTTGGCACCTCTGTTATCTACCAGTGGTAATGTCTGTATATCCCTGCCTATCTATAGGAAACCAGAAATTTGCCCTCAATGGAAAAGGCAATCAAATCTGTTGAGGCATCAATAAGAAAGGCACAGTCTGAAATGAAAATCTATGTACTCGTAGGTAAACAACATTAATTTTTAAAGCATTCTATTATTTGCGAAAGAATTAGAAACACAACACATGATACCTACATCACGTAAGCCAACTGATAAGAGAGATAACCTAGGTTTTTGAGCTCCGGAAGGTTCACCTTATCTTCGCTAGGTAGCGCTCACGCTGTTCCACCACTTTCTTCCCCTAGATGCTCCTACTGGTTACATAAATGACTGATCGGCAGTGGGAAATAATGAACCAAAACGTGTAAGATAGTTTCCTACAGGTGACCTGGGTTTTTGGACATCTCATGTCTTCACTTTGGCGCATAGAATCGAAAAGCGAAAGACAAACTATTCGCTTCTGGTGGCCCCAAGAAGCTGAAATTTCACAGATAGCCACTATTAGAGTGCAAAGTTGGAATGACAAACCGTCTGATCAGCTGGTTGAGTTAAATTCGCTCTTGGTGGTCCCATCCAAGGCAACGGAGATTTATCAAACTTTTCGGTTGCTAATCATGAAATGTCACGAGGTATCTGCTGGTAGAGTAGATAGTTTTATTCGTTGGCGATGGTCTGCGACCTTCCCATCAGAATATTGAACCAAAAATTCTTTTGGTATTGATTTCTTCCGAAGCTAAAGAACTGAGTCTGCTTTAGTGCCCTATTCTACGTCAATCGATAGTAGTCTCAAAAGCCACTAGGTTTCAACTCACATCTGAAAAGTGGACTGAGGGTACCCTCCAAACTTCACCTGTACCCTCCAATTATGTTTGTGTATTACGACGTTGAAAGTGATGTATATTCTCCTAGAAACATACACTTAGGGTTCTATCTTAGCAATAATCAGATTACCTGTACAACATGCGTTCTGCGATCTATAATGAAGTTAATTCCTCGTCCTCATTTTCGAATAGGAGAAACTTTCTTTGGCATAAAATTCAAATTAACTCTCAAATGGAACTAGCGAGCTTCTCGCACACGAGAACGATATTCTCCCGGCATCCAGTGCAGAGGGAGATGTGCCCACACAACTTTTAATAGCTATAATTCTCTTCGAGGAGGCCCTAGGAACATGCCATACTCGGATACTCTTCCGAAGGCGCATCGTGTAAAACTAAATGGGCTTATCTGCCGGTTCGGTGAGGGTCGTGAGCGAGGATTTTTCACGCCGGCGTTTTTTCGGACACGCAGCGTGTTTTTATTAGAGAAAAGTAAGTCGTTTCTCACCGCATTCTCAGCTAGAGGTCTGCCGGTGGTGGAGATGGGAGTGAGCGCGAATTATCGACTTTCTCGCGGTGTTTTCGGCTTCGGTCTGCGGTATCTTCTCAATATTCACATTTCCATGCTAATTTAGTGAAAAGGCTCAACTTCCATCGTTGAGGTACCTACATGTTAAAATTGTACTTCTCTTACCTTGGTGTCTCTTGAAGCCAAATCTTCGATCTTACCAGCTTGTCGTGCATATCTCTCGCTTCATATCGTTAATGACATTCCCGTCCACTCCCGGATTCGTTGATCAGTCTAAGCAATGGTATTTTTACAGAATATAGAAGTAATCACAACCACGCCATTAAACTATTGAGGCCCAGTGTTGTCATATGGCAATACAGAGAGCCTTTCTGTTTGGAGGCTGCTGGGTACCTTCTAGAGTCATTGAGAAGTCCTTTATCCTGGGGATCCTTTTCTCCAGATCTGTCTGATCATATTGATGTATAATTCAATTAATTTTTCAACCCCAGCCAAGAGGGTGAGGCACATAGCACGTAGCTTCATCTACAAATTCAATGGGTAAATGACCTGATTGGATGTCATCAGAACTACCGATTTTCTTGCCTAACACGCGGTAACAAACAGTAATCTGCCAAGTGAGTGTTGTACATAGCTCATTGGATGCTCACAAAGCACGATGCGTCACCTTCAAATTGATTGATTCTTGGCCTGGCTGGAAGTTGTCAGAACTAACAAGTACCCTAACAAATACCCATGTTTTCATGATGCTTTATCTAATCATTTAGTGGTATTTTTTGACAAATTATGAATGTTACAATGAGTGGATGAGTTACACTCAATATAGGATGTATTCCTCATCCACTATTATTGTGTACTTTACTTTTACTTTATTCCTCATCCAATATTCTAAAAGAGTTCCCAGTAGATCCGGTGAGATCACGATACAATATACTAAAAATTTTTGAAAATAAATATCAGTTCTTGTGGCTTCCAGCGTTGCGATATGGCAACTTAAAACCATGAAATTCGACTAGGAGATTTTTGAAATTATTTTCCCGTGATCTAAAGAGTGTTTGGAATCGGAATATCAGATCTATTTTCAAAATATATAGAAAAAAAGAGTTTCGGGCGTTAATAGGTTAAAGAGTAGTCTCACTGAGCTGATCTTCCCAGTTACCTTCTAGAAGCTCATTGACTCCCGCCAATCACTGCGTCATTGGTCCCCAAGAGGCTGTTCGCCTACTTTCAGAGTTCTGAAGATGAGCAGGAGACACCTAAGGCAGCAACTAGTGCAGGAGACACCTAAGGCAGCAACTAGTGCAGGAGACATGAGTGAGTTGGATCCTAAGTGGATAGATACTGTTGTGAATATTATTCCAGTTGTTTTGATTATTATTGTTACCTACCGTATGACTTCGGGGATGGTTGTTTGGAATCCAAATATAAAAGAGTTGAGTTCTTGTTCTGATCCTGAATCGTAAACTTGTCGTCATTTTACCAATAGTTGTGTTCTGCAAGGATGGATCATTACATTGGTGGCAGCGGTGGGATGGACGACACAACGGTCAGCAAAATGGAAGACGTTTTGAAGAGACTGGAGGTCACGCTACAAGTCGTACTTGAGCATTATGTGGAAGTTGGAACCATCTTCATGTCAACAAGTTTCGCTGGGCAGGAATACGAGGTTGAATCGAGACTACGAGGAAACAGAATGAAGCCTGTGGTAATATCTGATTCAGTGCTGTCTACTTTGACTGAAGCACTCAGTCTAACTGTGAAGTTGGAAGTTGTGAGGAACCGAGAACAGCTTCGAAAAGTGGCACTCCAAAGGGATCTGAAATCTTGCAGACATCAGCGGAACCCTGATTGGATTCGACGTGAGAAGTCCAGTAGGAGACAGATTACGTGTTGGAATTGTGATGGCGTTGGTCAAATCGACGTTCCAGAGATTCAATCAGTTTTGGATATGTCCGAGGTGCGGGAACTTCCATCAGAATATCTAAGGCTGGACCAGCCAAAACTGACTCCAGTGTAGCAGTTTTTGTGGAATCGTCCCATCCGTTTTTGTCAGCAATATCTTCGAATTGTATCCTGTAGGCATCCCAGTTAACTGTGCCATCAAATGTTTTGGCTTTTAGAAAGGTGGACGATGACCTAGACAGTAGTTGATTCTCAGACAATTTCGAAGTCTCGACACCTGATCCTTGCATTTGATCTCTATTGGAAGCCATCTCCTCTGATATAATGTGCCTCAATTCTCCAAGACATGCACTCCATTCAATCTCCATGCTTTCTTTCAATGATTTTTGTTCGTCCCTTACCATTTGTTTCACCTCCTGGGTTAGAGCAGCTCGCTCTTCCTCCCAGTAGCTTCTAAATTCTGCAATGGTTCTTTTGTGTTTCCCCAAAGGATTGCTGTACTGGTTCTTCTTCTTCAGAAGGCACTACCACTTGTTCTGGTAGTTCTGCTTCGTTTTCCCGATCCCTTACCGTAGATCGCGTATTCATGGTACTTCAAATAGTCAATAATAAAAGTTCACAAAATGTTTCACAAAACCCACTTCTGACACCAGTTTTATGATACTAATTAAAATATTCACTTTTCCTTTTGGAATTCGTGGATATAGACGTGTCTCATTTTCCTGTGAAACAGGAGGAAGAGACAGGAAAGAGTGCAGGAGAGATTTGAACGGAAGCACCAATGAAAACAGCTCTATTGCGGCCCAATGACCACGTACCCCCGAAAAAAGTCCCGAGTAATACTCCAGAATCGATGGAAGCTTGTGAAAATCTTGATCTTAGAGGTTTCCCGCGATTCGAGGATACAATCTACGGGAAGCAGTTGGAGGAAAAGGATCCAGCAATGTTTTTGTGGTATGTGAATATGACCAGTAGACTTGATATGGGTACCTAGCTGCGCAGCATCTTGTCTGAACTTTTTAATTGAGAGGTTTAAAGGAAACGTTCAAAACCTTGGAAAAAGAAAGAGGGGAATAGTGTTGTGAATATTATTCCAGTTGTTTTGATTATTATTGTTACCTACCGTATGACTTCGGGGATGGTTGTTTGGAATCCAAATATAAAAGAGTTGAGTTCTTGTTCTGATCCTGAATCGTAAACTTGTCGTCATTTTACCAATAGTTGTGTTCTGCAAGGATGGATCATTACAATACCAACAAACAGCCATGATTGTCAGTTGCCATCCATTGGTACTGATTCATTGGGTATCATGTTTGGTAACCAGGAAATGATGAAACCAAAGCCCTTTTAGATTTGACAATGAGGGCTTTCGATGCTTCCAATGGAATATGTCGTTTATCACAGTGAATGTCCGTGTTGACGAATCGAACGACAATGAACATCCCGCACGTGACAATTTACAGCCCTCACAGATTTGACTTACACGAACTCAACGACGAAACTTGATTTCCATGTTCGCTCTGGAACAGGAAATGCCCGCTCGGGGCTCCCTGATTGGTTAAAAACATGGAAAACAATATACGACCGCTCACACCGACTGAGTATCAGAGGAACCCGGTGTTTATACGTCTCGTTTACCGACACAAGTTGCCACTTGCCACCCCCGTATCTACTACCCCCTTTATAAATATTCATTATTATGGAAATACATATGCTCGTGGGTCGGAGGGCCCGTGGCAAGCGGCCGCCACCCCTTCAAGGCTAAACACTCAGTTTAAGCCACTTAGCTGTCCCACCCTCTCATTAGGTACACGTTTTTTGTGTGGCTACGGTGTGAATCCCTCACTTTACATTCAATTTATTATTTCATTCGCACTTTTTTCCGTTCCTGAGGGTCCCTTGTCTGGGCGTTTCTCTGTGCTGTCTGCTATATGTTGGCTGTGATGGACAAGTCTCCTGTTATCCCTGTCACATGACCTACTGGCTCCACCACGTACTTCAAGATTTCACGTGTTCCAAACTGGTGGCTTTTCTGTACTACATCTTTAATTCTTCAATTCAGGCAGAGTGGGATAGAGGACACCAGAGTCTACCAGGACAGCAGGGTGTTTCTCAGTGCTGTCTGCTATATGTTGGCTGTGGCGGTCAGGTCCTGTTACTCCTGTCACATGACCTACTGGCTCCACCACGTACTTCAAGATTTCACGTTTTCCAAACTGGTGGCTTTTCTGTACTACATCTTTAATTCTCCAATTCAGGCAGAGTGGGATAGAGGACACCAGAGTCTACCAGGACAGCAGGGTGTTTCTCAGTGCTGTCTGCTATATGTTGGCTGTGGCGGTCAGGTCCTGTTATCCCTGCCACATGACCTACTAGCTCCACCATGTACTTCAAGATTTCACGTTTTCCAAACTGGTGGCTTTTCTGTACTACATCTTTAATTCTCCAATTCAGGCAGAGTGGGATAGAGGACACCAGAGTCTACCAGGACAGCAGGGTGTTTCTCAGTGCTGGCTGCTATTTGTCCCAGCAAGGAATAAAGTGAAAAACATCTACCACTAGACAAAGAAACTTATAGGTAGTATTGATAGTTGTCACGTGTGAGAACAGCTTGTTCAAATCACTGAATACCAGGGGTTTTTCTATGAGAACTGACTAACGTAACATAGAAACATGATTTGTGTTATGTTGGCAGTATGATGGCTTTCTTTGCGATCAGGTAAAACCAAATGCAGCTCAGATTCATACTTGATAGCTATTCATTGTTTTCTCTGCACCATATATCTCTCCGTTCTTGTGTTAATAAGTTACGTTGATGATATGTGGGACGTGTCATGAATAGAAACTTGATGTGTACGATTTGGGACGTTGCAGAATGAAACTCGTGAAAAACTGTGGATTCAAATTAAAGTCTTGTCAGCCGACACCGACGGTAAATTCAAAGGGGGCTCAGCACCGGCGCGAGGCTATTTTTAACTGTTGTGGTTTCCTTCGATTGCCCAAATGCTTTTGACTCGGGAAGATCGTGACCCCGTGTTGATTACGTTGGCTTTCTCCCTCCACCGTCCGTTCCTCGGCTCTCCGTAATTAATTTGACTCCCTCCTCTCATAGGACCCCCTCGAGCCCTATGGTCGAGCTGTTCTCCACAGCCCCTTTACCTAGGAGCGGCCTTTTCGACTGAAAAGTTGTGTCCATCGCCCTGAAGGTCTGTCCTAATTGTCGGCGTCACGAGGAAAATGATTAATTCGTGGTAATTCCCGCTAATGACGGGCGAATTAGTCCAGTTTAGCCATTACATCACCCTCCATCAACTGGAAGGCTGGCCACCCAATTTGCAAAATCTAACCTGCACAATTTTCATTATACACTCCTCATCTGGTACTCAGACCAACCTCAATCTCCGTTTAAACCTGTCAACCAAGTACTCCCGCTACTATATACTTTAAATTCAACTAATTATCTAGGGATTAGCATAACGAGAGAACCATAACTCTTGAGCTTCACTTCGAAGGAGGTCCTTTTTTACACTTAACTAGCTTCTCCCGTGTTCAAAAATGGTTTTGTGTTGCTCAATACGTAAAGAAAGGAATTTTCTAAAATTTTTTGGATAAGGAAGATTGACTCTAGGGTCATAGCTAAACACGATTTACGCAAATAGGTACATCTGAGAGTTTGTGGCATCTTGTGATTTGAATGTGCACCAATTTCCTGGTTTTATCGTACATGTGTCAAAATATGTTTTGGTTCTCTATGTAAAACTAAAAGGTCGATTGCTATGTCGTGTCTCAATGATCATCAAGCCGTTTCCCAGTTGTCTAATAATTAAGTCTACTTTTCATTGTTGAGTTGATTGCGGAATCCCACATCTCAAGTATGATTGCTTGATTTCCATAAAATTTTACATTCCTATAAAATCTCATGAAGTCGTTTGACCGTTTGGTAACCTCCGGCGACTCAACATCAACTTGAAGAACTCTATAAAAAGACACGTAAAGAAAAAAACCCATTCATATTCATAGAGGAAGGAGGGGCGACGACAGTATGATCCATCATTCCTTGCGTCACACGAAAACCACCTTCATTAATAACTTATTGTTAGCAGCAATCAAATTTCTTTGGCATTCGGATGTTATCTCGGTTGGGATATCATTACCCTGCGCCGTGACTGATGTCAGAATTCCCCGTAACAAATGATCGGGTACGAAGAGGCCTCTCAAGGATCCTCAAACAAATGGGTGAGTGAGTGAGCTCGCATTGTCGGTCTGTCTGGACGAGGCAGGTGGTAGACATCTTGTCCATCACTTCTCTGTGTCTTACAGGTTGCACCGGTGAATTCAGCAGCTCAGTGCCATATGAATACCCCAACCGCATCGGTGCTTTGTAACGGAAAGAACTTTTTCTCATCCCACATTTCAGGCGCATATTTGCTTCCACAATTCTTCGTTAATGATTGCAATAGCTCACCTTATATTTGAAAATAAATGCGAATTCGGAAGTTGCTGCATACATGTTTTGGGGTTAAAATTTGCATATTTTCGGAAAATGACCACAAATATTTTCCCTATATTTTTTTAGCTTATATTCCGATATTTTCACGTAATTTTACACATATCAATCCTGCTCCAAAAGTCCCATTCCTGCAACATGAGTGAATGAGGGAATTCTCCAAGTTTCCATTTTTCAACAAAACCTCAAAAAGTTTTTTGACCCCATGTTTTTTATTTTTAACACCGTAGAGTTGTCCAATATTCCTGGTTAACGAATTAGTCTTTTCGTCCGTTATTATGACCATTTTGGTACAAAATTGAATTTTTTTCAAGATAATTGCACAAGTTATCGTTCGGACACATATACTTGAGTACATATTGATTGTTGGTTATTGATCGTGATAGTTATGGGATGCTGTTGATTCTTGGAGGTTATTGAGTTGCGGTCGATAAATAAGGACAATTTTGTAACGTTTCGTACGTTTATTTGTACATTATCTGGAAAAAATTAGTTCGGTTGATGCAAAAGTGAAAATTATTCAGAAACATGAGGAGGATTGACTCCAGCATTGTTCGAGTTGCGTTCACTAAAGTTTTCTGAGTTTAGAGCTTAAAGAATTCAACTCTGAAATCTTAAATGAACGTAACTAGAACTGTGCTGAAGTCAATCCTCGTCAAGTTTCTGAGTAATGTTCACTTTTGCATCAACAGAACTAATATTTTCCTGATATTTAATAATTTTCGTTACATCGATCGCTACTCAATAACCTCATAGAATCAACAGATTCCACCGCTTGAGTATTGTAGGTATTAATACGAATTTTGAAATACGAATTGTTGAATTAAGGAATTGTTGTTTTGTATAATGTTCCAACATGGGTTTCTATGGAAGACATTTTCTTTCAAAAAAAGTCCATGATAAATATTTCAAGTCTATAATTTCAATAGCTTAGTTTTCTCGAAAATTAGCTACCAACATAAACAATTCATAACCCACGAGGATAATCATTGATTATGATCTGAAGCAGATGTTTGTTACGAGTCGTGTCGAACGTAGATATTAATATTGTAAGCTGTTAAATCACCATAACCGGTCTACAGTCTGCGGTATTTATGAATGTATTTTGTATTCACGAGACGTAGTAGACGTGAGATTTCCCCCGTAAAACGAGGCCTCCATTTGTGAGGCTGGAGCCGGTACTCGTCTCGCAGCGGTAGCATTGTTTGATAATGAAGAAGATACCCACTCTGGGACGAAAGGACAAAACCGTTTGACCCTGGTAGGTACCTGGCGATTCATTGCACTTTCTACTTTCACATTCGTGCGGATGGCTGCGAAATTTATGGCAGTGTTAAATGTGAATCCCTCTCAGAGCGTTGTCTGTGGCGACCCGCCTACATTCTCATTGGACGGTATCGTTTATTCGTTGGAGTGGAACACAAGCCTTGCATCCAATTCTTGTCTAGTTTCATTTTGAGTAGAACTAGAGCACCAAGCCAAACCATGTCGCAGGCCTGTGATACACACCAACAAATTTTTGCATCACCCTGATTCAGTCAGAATTATGAAATTATACCTAATTTGGAGTTTGCATTTTTGAAAAGTGTATCCTTGTTATGAAATTGAAACAACAGAAAAAACAAATTTTACATTAATTTATCCATTTGTATATTTTTTCTTAGAAAACAGCTCAAAAAAAGTCATTAAAATTGTCAAAAGAACATTTATTTTACAAAATCACTTCACTACTCTGTATTACCTCTTGCGAGAAAAGACTTCTCCATCAAATAATTTTTTTCTTCACAATACGGACAAAAACTAAAAGCAAGACAATTTTCTAAAACGCTGCAAATTATTACACAAAGGTTTATTTTTCTATATAGATCACTCCTCTGCAAAGAACAAGGTTTTGCCATTGTTACCACCAACCAACTTGAAGAAAAACATCGATCGCATTTCGGTCAGCTAACATTTGAACGGATATTAGGCCTCTTTTGCGATTCACACTCGTGTTTCTGATTTATCGTAAGTCCAACCCTTAAATACGCATAGGGAACAAACGGTTTGTCCTACAGGGCTCCTTCGTGGTCTCAAAAAATTCTATACTATCTTAAATTGAGATAGGGCGTTTTCAAAATTTCAAACCTTATTTTTCAACCCTTGGAAGTGACCTGCATCAACCAAAATCTTCGGGGCACAACTAAACCCTAAATGGAGCCTACATACCAAATATCATCAAAATCGGTCAATGCTGAGTGGGGAAAGTGCCGCGTACGGCGGACGGACGGCCAAATTTTTATTCGATTTTTGGCTTCTACGTATCTTGAAACGTAAACCAACAAATTTTGAGGGGGTGTTAAAAATTGTTGTTCTTGTTCGATTCCAGAGGTTTATTATTAAAAGTAATAAACCAAAATTGTTAAAAAAAAAAAAAAAAAAATGTTTTTGTCCTCTGTATTACCTCTTGCTGCTGTATTATCGTAATCATTGTAATTGAAGCTCGTACGCTAATAGGCATGTGCAAAATCGAGAATGAACAATTTTTCATTAGAGAAAATGATCAAAAGTACGGTGTATCTGTTCTTGCAGGAGGTAATAAAGAGTACTGAAGTCATTTTTAAGAGAGAGAAAAAACACTTTATTGAAAATTGTAGAAGGAATGAAGGTTTTATTTTTTTTGTTTTTTTTTTGACAATTTCTTAAAAATTTGTCTTTTTTCCGTTAAAAAAAAAATACAAAATAAAGTTTTGCTTTCATTTCAATTTTCTAATTACTTAAATACACTTTTCAAAAATCCAAATTTTAAAATTTTTACTCGTGCCTATTTTTGACAAAATCAGGGTGGTGCAATACGTTTTTGACAACGAGTTAAACAGTACTCGTAATAACACATTTCCTTTAGCATCGACCCTAATCTCTCAAATTCTTGTGAAAAATCTTGCCATTGTATTCATGCAGTATAATTATCGAAACTCAAAATTCTCTATCTATTTTTGCCATTTGAACACTATTATCAATAGTGGGTTCTAGTGGAAAGTTCCAAACACGACCTGTACAACTTATACAGTTTTGTGGAGAATACTTCCATAAATTGAGTTTACCAAAATCCAACCTTTTCAATAGAAAAATGATATTTTTCATAATTTCAACAAAGTGATATCGGGTGAAGAAAAACCATACCAAAAATAGATTTAGTAATCATAAGACCGAGCCATACAGTTTGATTATTATAATTCATCTAACAACTGCTCAAAAAGCGAACACTCATAATTTGTGTCCTGATTATGATCAAAATTGAAGAGTAGTTGAAGTCTGAGCTGAATCTGATATACGTATAAATTCAGTCGTGTTGCGAAAAACAGTACAGGTACAAGTCCAACCAACAATAATTTTGAGGGAATTTAAGATGAAAATGACTACAGCTGGGAGTTATGGCGTCTGAGCGCTGATCTGTAAACATGAATATTAATTTCTTCGTTTTATAGACATTTGACCAATTTTACAATCAAGTACGAGAGTTAGTTGCTATTACAGCAATCATTTCATCTTCGTAAATGAGTAAGGTGATATTAGCAAAGTTACATATTGATTTGTAGCTTAATTTGGTTTTATTTGATAATTAGAGAAAACCAGATACCTAGGTACTTCTTCGCGATAGTGTACTCATTTTTAGTAGTTCTTGAGAGATTAGTGCAAAAATGGTGCTAAAACGTTTTTCGTGATGCATGGAGAATATTGGTTGCGACTCCATCAGGAACAGGTTGGATTCGTAACACTCTTCTCCATTTATAGTATAATCAATCTATCACGATGAAAGTAAAATTGTTTATCTGAATATAATATGAGTTGGTAAAAATCCCAATTTAACTTTAATAATTAGATGGATTGCAAAATACAGACCAGGAATGGTTCCACTGAAAAGCTGATTTTTCTAATACCACCCCTCATTGGAGTTGTATGACACCAACTACGACTCTTGGGAGGGTGAGGAAAGTAGCGTGAAGCCTCGCACCAAATTGTGTGGAGTATTTTCAGACACTGGTCGAATTATTGCTGCTTGAAAGTCCTCATTTCTGTTCAGAAAATGTGCAAGTCGATCGTTAAGCGGTGGATTGAGCTGCCGTGGCAAGAAATCACCGTCTTTTCCTTGAAAAAAACCTCCTCGTTGACGGATCTATTAAACGGACAACGACATGGTTGCCCACGGGCCATGTTGTTTGCCCGGCTATTATCTCGTTGCACCGTGAAAAATTCCGTTAACGTGTTCATTTCGTCGGCCCGTTGAGGAAGGAGGGATCGAAGCTGAGATAATAGCACAAGTAAACGTTTCACTCATGCGCCCTCCGCGTGGAACGAGGCATTTGAATTGCTAACGCCCGTTATTATTGGGTTGAACGATATCCGTCTCGGTTTCTTGGGTGAAAACAACCCAATAATACTCATTGATACCGCCCAAAAAATTCGAGGTCATGAAATGTTGCGAGAGGAACCCTAAGCTTCAAAAAGATGGGTATTTGATTGAGGTAAGGGATTATTTGAGTTTTTCGAATTATGCAACTAGCTTCAACGAGATTTTACTTAAAGACCTCACGATCTCATTTTTTGTTCGAATTTGGGAGATAGTTAACGGCTGGGGTCCTAACAGAATACACGTTGAAACCATCAAGAACTGATAGGTAGGAGCCACAGAACGCGAGAAAAGGTGAAAAATTGTCAACATAATCTCAAACAACCGTATTCTTTGGAATTTAACAAAATATTAAGAATTTTCTTAATTATATACAAGTATTTATTTAAATAAGCATTCTTACATCAACGAATTACGTAATGATATTCAACGTAAAGAAACAACATTTCCCTTTCAACTGGGTCGAATTTTTTTTGTGTTTCTAAAAATGATGCTTATTAATAAGGGAACTATTTTCGGATTTTCATGCCAAAATGAATTCGTTCGATGTACTAGAAGCTATAACTCGATTGTTCCAATGCGGTCGCAAAGCGATAATTTATCGCCCGTTTTTGGGCAATTTTGGTTTCATTTGCCATTAAGTACCTGTATGGCAATGTGCTGTTTCAATATTATGGGCATCCTGCAAAGTTAAATCCACAGGAAAATGCAGAATATTGCGTAACTATGGGGTTAAATTTAAGGGTGCTTTCTTCAAACTTCCTTCCTGTCAGTGGGTTTGAATGTGCTTGAAGTCAACAAAAGTGTACCTATTCTTAAAAACTTGGATATTGAGCCATTTAATAAAATCAAATATTGTTTGACTGGTTTTTTTTTTTTTTTTTAAACTTCTGATCCTATACAGTCTCAGACCGATATCACAATCTTAGCTCTAGAGTACAATAATACTTAGTATAATACAATACAATAGTACAATAATATAATAATACAATACAATACTTAGCTCTAGAGTACAACTTCCGAACTTCTTACTTTCATGTGAACATCGATAAATTACGAAATGGCAGCATTTTCTTATCGAACTTAATAATTAATTGATTGCTCCAGTTAGTATTAATTGTAACTCCATGAATGTTATAACCACCCATCTATAGATGGGGTTCGATAAGAAAATGCTGCCATTTCGTAATTTATCGATGTTCACATGAAAGTAAGAAGTTCGGAAGTTGAAAATGGCCTAGTACCTAATCGCTGACGAATTGATAAAGTGAATATGGAAATGAGGTCAATTTGAGTATGTTTTTGTAGTTTCTGTGTGGTTTCTTGGAGAATCGAAAAGGAGGAGAGAATCTTGAACAATATCCCACTCGAAGTTGGCAGTCCGAATCGTGGAATGTGTATCGTTCATCCGTTCAACCGCCGAAGAAGACCGAGAGGAGCGTAGGAGGTGCAGGGACCTTAGGCGGGCGGGGCGGAGGACCTTAGGCGGGCGGAGGGGCGCAGCGGCTCATGCGGAGTGCGTGAAGTAGGAAGGCCGCGCCGGTCACGAGCTCGGGGAGGGCTTGAGGTTACTGAGGCCCGACCGCCCGAGAGAAATGTCTCACCTCCCGAGGCCAAAGCCGATACGTCTGATCGACTCGCGGAATCAAAGGATTCCATTAGTTTACCTATTCATGGAAACCGCGGCAATTAGTCACTGTAATAAGGTCACTTAGCAACTTATTATTCAAGGATTTATTATTTTACTCACAAATAAATATTTTCCGTACCCCCTTATTTCTGTGGTCACCATGACTTACTACACTTCCGAGACATGCATAAGAATGCTTCCTTCTTGCAAGAAGTCCCAATCTGAGATAATAAGGAATTACTCTCTTGTTCACTCTAGAAGACCTTACAAGGCTGAACTGACAATAAAATAACTTATTTGAAAACATAAATATAAAATGCAATTATATTAACTAAATGTCACACCTCCTTATATAGTGACGAATGGAATCAGAAATGATATTAAATGAGAGGGAGATTAATTAGTTTTCTGAGATCGAACTAAGGGTAATAATTACCCTTAGTAATTATTACCTTAATTAGTAATTATTACTTGGGTTTATACCTACCTACTTATTTGAGGACAATAAAGCTGAGAGTTTTTTTGGTTTATCACACACTTGTGTGCTTCAGTCTACGCCAAAAAGTGATTTCTGGAGCTTTCGGGTTGTATTCCAATTCTCTCAAGTTATTTCCCGGCTTTAATCACTGGGTAACAGGATGGTGTCATGTAGAATTGGATTTGAAATTAGATCCAGACTTTTGATCAAATTTATACTTTTGCTTCCGAGTCTACCAAGGTAGCGGAAGCTTTGTTTTCACTTTTCAAGGACGAAAAAAAAAGTTCTCCAAAATCAAAATTTCCACTCGCGTTTTGCGTTTTAGACCTTTCTGAACAATTTTGGTTCCGTGTCTGTCTGTCTGTGTGTCTGTGTGTCTGTCATGAATTCCTTGTAACGCGCATAACTATACGAAGTTATTGTCCGATTTCAATGAAATTTTCATGGATTGTGCTGGTTGGTGTGTAGACGGTCCCCTATGCAAATCATCATCCCCGGACTGATAGAAGCGACTGCGCATGCGCAAACGTGAATTCCTTGTAACGGCCATAACTTCTACATTTTCCATTCGATTTCAACAAAATTTTCAGGGATGTTACAGACTAGTATTTAGATGGTCCCCTATGAAAATCATCACCTTCGGACCGATGGTAGCCTCTGCGCATGCGCAAACGTGAATTTCCTTGTAACGGCCATAACTTCCACATTTTCCACCCGATTTTGATGAAATTTTCAGGTATTATGTGGATTAGGTTGTAGATAGTCCCCTATGAAAATCATCATCCCCGGACTGATAGAAGCGACTGCGCATGCGCAAACGTGAATTACTTGTAACAACCGTAACTTCAACTGTCCCCCCGGGGTCGCGGGTTCGAATCCCAGCCGAGGCTAAGTATTTTTTTGATCCAATCACATACATCTACTCACTTTTTCATCCGAATTTGATGAAATTTTCTAGGATTTTCCAGATTAGCGTGTAGATGGTCCCCTATGAGGGTAGTGGAAGGTACTACTTAGAGATTGGTGTTTTGAGGTCAACTACTATGCATCGGATCTTCTATATTATCGGATTATGGATACGAGGAAGCCATGTGCCACACCCACTTGTTTTTGATGGGTAAATAATGAGTATGAAGAGCAATATGCTAATTATTCTATGATGAGCATTTTTGAAGGTGTTTTATGATGAGCAGCTTGATAGCTATTCCATTATGACTAATATGAGTTTTGTTCTATGATGAGCAGCATGATATCAGTTCTATGATGACTGATTATGATGGTTGTTCTATGATGAGCAGCATGATATTTTTTCTATGATGAGCAGCACGATAGCTGTTCTATGATGATTGTTCTATGATGAGCAGCATAATAGCTATTCCATTATGACTAATATGATGGTTTTTCTATGATGAGCAGCATGAGA
The DNA here is from genome assembly GCA_009739505.2 of Apolygus lucorum. Taxonomy (NCBI): domain Eukaryota; kingdom Metazoa; phylum Arthropoda; class Insecta; order Hemiptera; family Miridae; genus Apolygus; species Apolygus lucorum. The sequence goes on along the minus strand of CM019179.2, from coordinate 34,648,547 downwards.
GCTGTTTTATAATGACCAATGTGATGTTTGTTTTATGATGAGCATCACGATATCAGTTTCATGATGAGCAGCATGAGAGCTTTTCTTTGATGACTAATATGATGGTTGTTCTATGATGAGCAACATGATTGCTGTTCTATGATGAGCAGCATAATAGCTATTCCATTATGAATAATATGATGGTTGTTCTATGATGAGCAGCATAATATTTTTTCTATGATGAACAGCATGATAGCTTTTCTATGATGATTGTTCTATGATGAGCAGCATGATATTTTTTCTATGATGAGCAGCCCAATAGCTGTTCTATGATGATTGTTCTATGATGAGCAGCATAATAGCTATTCTATTATGACTAATATGATGGTTTTCTATGATGAGCAGCATGAGAGCTATTTTATGATGACCAATGTGATGGTTGTTCTGTGATGAGCATCACGATATCTTTTCCATGATGAGCAGCATGATTGCAGTTCTATGATGGTTATTCTATACTGAGCAGCATACTAGCTATTCCATCATGACTAATATGATGGTCGTTGTATGATGAGCATGAGAGCTGTTCTATGAAGAATAATATTATGGTGGTTCCATGATGAACAGCATGATAACTGTTCTATGGTGCGCAATTATGATGGTTGGTCTCTGAATAGCGACAAAATGATTGTTCAACGATGTGCTGTATTGATAGCACTGCTAATGAACTTTATCAGAGGTACACGGAGCCAGTTGAGTTCCATCCAGTTGAAGTTGGGGACTCGGACGGGATTAACGTCCACTGAGTCGCGTTCCCAACAAAACCATCAAATCTCATGACGAACCAGATCAGAGTAAATTAAGCGCTACGGAGATAGAAAAAAACCCGCACACGCTGCAGGATGCACCGAATTAAAGCACTTTAGCCTTCTAAAAGGGGGTTTAAGAGCTGTAGATTCCGTGGTTCGTCATTCAACTTCCTTCCTCATTCTGCCAAATGCGTTCCCGAATTACTACGATTCTTCCTCTTCCGACTTTGTTTTCAGTTAATCATCCCTGGGATCCCCTTTTATAGGCAATGCTCCTAATTTCGTCTGCCCACCTTCGCTCGATTCTCCCCCTAATACGGATAAGGGATCTGTTTCGGCCCCGATTGAGGTTACAAACGACCAATCGAGCAACAGGTGGTAGTTAGATACATACCTACTCATAATGAGCACAACAAATCGTATGATGCATTAATTCACTTAAACTTTTCCCATATCTGCCATAATCCATGTGCTGAGCCAAAAAATTATTTTTCTTTGATTACTAAGTAATCAATTAAGTCTTAATCAATGATACGGTGGTAATGAGACCAAACTGAGGACTGACTGATTATTACATTACGCCGTTTGTTGAATGATGAGAGGGATGATGGGAAGTGTTTTAGAAATGGAAGTAAAAAGAGGCGGGGTTCTCTAAAAAATGATTACATTCGTCGAGAATTATCTAATAATGTTTATACTCGGATCCGAAGTACCGAAAATTGATGGGTGCTTGAAATTAGTGGACTGTTTAAAGTTCACTGGTTTATTACACGAACGGGAATAAAACGTTTAGGAGAAATTATTTAACAAAACAAGACCGACCGACCGAAAGTGAAAAAAAAAAAAAAAAAAAAATTCTGTGTAACACAGCTTTTTTCGGAAAACTCTGCCCCTTTCTACTATAATTTTCTAAAACACTTTCCGCCTCTGATCATTATACACCTCTGTTTGGCACTGCAAACACACTACGTCTGCAAAGTGCGGTTGACCGTTCTCCCATAAGAACACAAGGTAATTCTGGTATTAAATGAATGGGGTGAGTTTCGCTAGTTATAAGAATTCGTTATAACAATTACTTTACTTTAGTTATAACAATTATTATCTACGTACCGTATTGGAGAATCCGTTGTAACCAGCAAGTCGAGTATAGGAGGCGAGCGCTTTCGATGTAAGGACATCATCTTCAGGCCGTCGAGAGAGTACAAAAGTTTGTCAGTCCGTCGTTCTACCTACATAGTCTTGGTGAAAGGGAGGTGAAAGTATCAGAAAGGAAAGGCAGCCACGTGGTAACGAGACCACGTGGTGAAAGGTTGTTTGTCTGTCATGTCAAGTGAAAGGGAGAGACAAAACTAATTCTATTAGCTTATTGTACATTCACCACCATGTCATGGTGACCACGTGGTCTTCTATTCTAAACTATGAATATATTATAAACTAGCTTACATAACTAACTTATTGCTAAAATTATTTACTTATATCTAAGTACATCTACTTTTAACTTAAGTACTATCTATTTTTTTTAAATTTTTTATTTATTGTTTGAAATTATGATATTTTAGGTCGTTTGGTTGTCTGGAAGTTAGTGGAGTCAAGTTAAAAGTAGAAATAGTTATAAGTAAATTTTTTTAGCAATAAGTTAGTTATGTAAGCTAGTTTATAATATATTCATAGTTTGGAATAGAATACCACGTGGTCACCATGTGGTGAATGTACAATAAGCTGATAGGATTAGTTTTATCTCTCCCTTTCACTTGACATGACGGACAAACAACCTTTCACCACGTGGTCTCGTTACCACGCTGCCTTTCCTTTCTGATACTTTCACCTCCCTTTCACCGAGACTATGTAAATAGAACGACGGACTGACAAACTGTAGTACTCTCTCGATGGCCTGAAGATGATGTCCTTACATCGAAAGTGCTCGCCTCCTTTACTTGACTTGCTGGTTACGACGGATTCTCCAATACGGTACGTAGATAATAATTGTACAAGGTAATTCGTTCGCGACAGCCACACTGACGGTAGCTCACGTGAGGTGAAGTCTGGACAGCTACATTCCGGCGTGACGTGAGTTGAGATTTGACAACGATTTGGAACAAAAAAACCAATGAGTGCGCTTTTAGAGCCCGTCAACATACAACTGATGGTTGGCCGTGATACCAATGTGTTTACCCTCGTGATGTCACGTGAGGTGAAACTGCACGTGAGCTCAGTGTAACGTGAGGACAGTGTGTTTCCACCTTGGAGTATCATTCATCTTCTCTTTGTATATCATTTCTGTATTACGTAAAAATGTGGAATCCGTATTCACTTACAATCAGAGGATAGTTGACAATTCGAAGAAACAATGTTTCGAAAAAACAAAATTATGAGATTCTGATCTTCCCTTAGGAAAACAGTAGACGACGTTCTTGACGATGGAATTGACAATCGACGATAATACAGCCTGAAATGCTTGTTCATTTCCCTTTACCAGTACTATTCTATTTTGCTCAATTTTAGGATGGCTTTTTTGAGTTACCTCGCATCGCTTGTACTTCAAAAATTACGACAACGTGAGGTCATGAGTTATGTTATGAGGTTGTGTTTCACTGATTAACCGCTGCTGGCAGAATGTGTCGTAATTCCAGAAACCATTCCCGCTGCATCCTCTCACAATATTAAATGGTTACTCGCCCTTGCTATAGTAATCCTCGGATGACGGCTCTCAATAACCGTGGCCTCAAGAAACGAAGGCCTCCAGAACCACGCATTTGCGGTCGGTTATTACCGTCAGATGATTTGTTCGCCCAGCGGATACCCGCAAGTGAAAAAAAAAAAAAAAAAAAAAAAAAACGGAATCCCACGTAAGTGCATTTGGTTGAACGGCCTTTTTCGAGCGTCTAAATTCGTTGAATGGAACGAAAAAACATCCGTAAATCCCCTCAGTCAATCATTTCTGTATGGAGTCATCACACCACTCACCGAAGGTGGATTTTGGACGGGAGCCAAATTCAGCTCGCACGTTGTTTTATTTGAGTGCATGTTCTTAAATAGCCGTGACAAATCATAATACCGGCTCACTAAATTTCATAGCTCCGCCGTTTTGAACTCGAGAACTACACGTTCAGATTTTATGACCGGACAGAATTGGGGTTTTACTGGTATGTTGGTACAAGGAAACTCAATCCGAGTCGTCAACGTAATGACGAACAACATCTTTTTCGTTGTCGATGTTTCCAAACACGTAAAATTATATGCATGATAGTGCCACCACGATTAGTGACGTTCCATAAAAATTCAAAATTCATCAGAGCTCCAAGGTGTACAAAAATAAATTTTTCTACCTACTAATCATGAAGGCCTATGCTATTCTGGGTTTTGGAACTTTACTGCGAGATCTTTTCAATATTCTAAAGGTGAAACCTCAGTGTGAGCTTTCCGGGAAGGTGGTGGACGGGGGTAACCGATAGTCAGAACAATATAATACCGCGAGTCATGACATCATGTGGTATCTTTTTACCTCTAGGCCAACCTAAATGGAATTTTGAGTTGGAAACAGTTACAAACAATTTTCAAGGGTGCATGGTCTAAATTTAAAATCGAAAAAAACAATTCACCGTACCTATACGTCACCGAAATTCCCGTGTCTGAGATTTTCAATTTTTTTAGCGAATTTTCAAGGAAAATGAAGCTATTGCAATGGCCTCAAAATTTTTAGAATCGACTTTTTCGAAAAATTTTCACACTGAAATCCGTTTTGGAACATTCTGAAACGATCCTTGAAGTTTTTCCAAAAATCATAATATGATTACTACTAAATTACTCTAAACATGCATATTATGTATGTTTAGAGTAATTTAGAGTAATTGTTTGGAATTTTTTTTTTCGTTTTTGCCAAAATGTTCGTAACAACAAACCATAGGTCAAGTTCGTTAACCAGCAATTTTGGACAATCCAAAGTGGTCCAAAATTTAAAAAAACTCAAAAAATGGGTTTTCCCCGTTTTTTGTGGTTATTACGTTGAAAATCATGGAAATATATGGTATATTCGGATTCAGCACTTCTTAGACTCCTAAGACACTGTTTTGGAACATTCTGAAACGATCTCTGTTTAATAATGCAGTTTAAACACACACACATATATATATATACCAAGAATCGTGAAAAAAAACTTTCTAAAAGAAATTGCAACACCATTGGTCCTTTTCTTAACCACACTTTCAACTGAATGATTTCTTTGACTTTTTTATAACAAAATAATGCAGTTTAAAGGAATAAAGTTATGAGCCGGAATTCAGTTTTTATTCAATTTTTACAGAAAATTCATATTATTCCGTGACATTTATACAAGTTTATATTGTTAACATATAAGTGACAAATATGAATAATAAATATATTTCCAGCCTTACAAAATTCTTCACAAAATGCATCTTAGAAATTCCATTCATCCACCAATTCCTGTCTATATCTCATTTCCCTCACAACTTACCATCCAAGAGACAGCCAATACTTTCTGCTTCTGCGTTAGATAGGTATGGTGAGCCGAATTGGATTTACGAATTTTCCTGGATATGGCAAAGTGCTAAAAAATTAAAGGCTGTTTCATCTTGCCCGAGTTACAGGACATGTGAAACAATATTGTTCTAGGGAATCTGGAGAATCTGATTAATTAATGAGAATAATTTAATCGTTGCTGTATTCTACCCTTAGAGAACTATACGTTTCGTTTGAATGCCTATTCCTTGTTGGAGTTCAACCTAGGACTAGGGATGATGAATGAAAGATACAAATTGAATTAGGAAAGATAAATAGATATATTGTCCTATAATCAATGAGGCTTGTACTTATACTCGTATCAATATGTGGGCGCGGGAAACTGGATAGTTCCTACCTATTCCGCCAAGCCTGAGCGCAGCACCTACTTACTTCTCCATGGAGTTTCGTATAGCAACCGATTAGGACAGTTAGCAGGAGAGTTCAAGAGAGAAGTGATTATTATGAACGGAAGTTCGGATGGTTGTTGATACCGAAGTATTTGATTGCTAATTATTAAACTAATCTACTCGTTGAAGTCAGTATTGTGTTTGATTATGGAAGACCCAACACAGTACTGACTTCAACGAGTAGATTAGTTTAATAATTAGCAATCAAATACTTCGGTATCAACAACCATCCGAACTTCCGTTCATAATAATCACTTCTCTCTTGAACTCTCCTGCTAACTGTCCTTGTCTGTTGACCATGGTTGCTATACGAAACTCTATGGAGAAGAAAGTAGGTGCTGCGCTTAGGCTTGGCGGAATAGGTAGGAACTATCCAGTTTCCTGCGCCCACATATATGTGAGGGAGAAGAAGTATCAGAAGAGTTTACCTATTAGATCTTCAGATTTGAACCACGAGGGTAAAGGAAGTGATCTAGTATGAAAGTAGGTACTTACTCGATCGATGTCTGGAATTGGACTGGGGAGCAATCCCTGAGTTGTGATTCGGGGGAACAAAGGAACCGTTGCATCAAATCACACATCAGGTGTCAGAGCAACTGCTGTCCAGTCATACATGTATACGTTTTGAAATTCAAATTTAACATCTCACGTATCTCTATTGATGTTTCGTAGCCAGTTTTTCATCCTTTACGTAATGCTGTGGATCCAAATGCTTACATATTTTGTAAAACTGCGCTGATTGAGCTTCCATTTTACAGAATTTGCGAAATTCATTCTTTACTGTAGTTGAATTATACTGTTCAGATATTAGGAGTAGTTTTGGCTCATCAGCATTGATGTATAACTCTACTCCATGTTCATCTTCATGAAACATTTTTCTTTATTACTTCACGGGATACCACTTTCGCAAATCTTGATATTGAGCCTTTCACAACTTGTACAATTAAATAACGCTATCCCCGAGGTGTACGTGTATATTTGCTCAATTCCACTTCCAAAATATACCATGTAATCAGGAGTGTTCGTTGGTAGGGAGAATAACCAATTAATGAAGAATTTGAGGAACATTTCTACCTGAGTATGAACCTCATACTCCCAAACCTGGCCTGCAAAAGCGATGAATTTGGCCTCCATAGAGATTCCATAGAGATTGCACTATTCTCCGTAAATCTCGATCGTGGGAGTCTGGGTGGTACGTAGGTTATTTTCGACTATGTTTCGAAATTTCGTGTGTTTAAGGTTGAATTTATTTCGAAAACGTCTGAAAAAATGTTGAGTTCAATTTGGAAAAGCTTCTTACCAACAGATCAGTGGAAGGTCCCATTTCGGATCTCAAGAGGCGACAGAGAGGAACTGAGTGCAAAATCATGAAGAAGTGATGGAAAGAGAGGGAGAGGAGTACAGGGAAGAGAGGGTTAATCATGTATAAGTATTTACGATGGGGTTGCGGAGATAAGAGCTGTGGAGCCTCATCTCGAGTCCATTGTTTCCAACCTAAGTACGGCCTCTGTTCTCTTTTGTTTGAGTCACGATTGCCCCCCTCTGCCCCTTTCCTCCTACAACTACCTACTGTCCCGATACTACTCACCCCTGGAGACTACAACCACCGTCACTCGATCCATCTACTACCCTGGCATCCCCTTTCACTGAAAGGTCGTGAGACGTCAATAAACCGGAAGGAAGGTGAAAATGTTTCGGTCTTACGAGGTCCCCTTTTATATCAATAACGCTCCTCATCTCCATTCATGAAGGCTGTCGTTTAACGGCCTGAAAATTATTAAGGTTTACTGTGGAGTGTAAATAGTGGCTCCAAGGGTGTCAGGACTGTCTAGGTAAGTGAACTAATGCGTCCAAGGAATTTGCATGTGATCCTGACTACACAATTTATATGCATGTTCTCATTGCAATTATATCGCAATTTTTACCAGCTCCAGAGTTCTTAAGAATCGCCTACTGCAGAAACAAGTTCAACGAGATACTTGGTATATAAATCACTCCGGGGGATAGCGGGGATCCATGTGAATAATTACTTATTAGTTTAGTCTTGAAGTAATTACAGTTTGTTGCCAAACATGAGCGATGTTCCTGATCAATCTATGTACTTACTTCATCTATTCGCATGTCTGTTGTCAATTAATTTGCAATGGTTTTAGATGTTCATACATCATATTTTTATCCCCTTCAAGCTTCAAGAAACGTAGGTAATTGTTTTGTGATGAAGAGCAAAGTAATTACGCGGGGGGCACACAATCCAGTGATCTAGGCTCTGTTATTGTGGTGGAGGTGGGAACCCTATATTTTTAAGGCTAAATGTCACGATGTTTTAGTGTGATTCTAAAATAAGAGATGGCAGCACCATCGGGGCCAAATTTCGTTTACTCCTCATTTGAGAACGGATCGAGATATTTTAGTTCCGCAAACGGATTTCTCTTCAAGATCACCGTAGAATTCCGGGTCATTGGTTTAGAAAGTGTGCAAAAAATTTTTGCACACAGTTCGAACAAAAATTTGTTCAAATTTTGAACATTTTCAAGAAGTGGCCTTATAGCCACTTGCAGAACCTTCATCAGAATACGAATCCGTTTGCGGAATTTTTCTAACTTGATCATAGCCGTCGGATTCTCGATTCTACGATATTGAGCGGGAGCGATTCCTCTTGCCAAGCTTGAAGAGAGCGAAGTATGATGTACCTTTCCGAACTAGTGGTAATAACCCAGCTTGGTTCTGAAGGATAGATGGCCTGTGAATCCCTAACCATCCTATTTCCCTCTCCGCATGATCATAAAATTTAGAACTTCAAAACTTCCACAACTCGTAGGACTTCCCAAAATGTTGTATGCATTTTAGCGGCAATCATTGTCATGAGGGGGTGTGCGCATGGGTCGGAAAAACTGTTTATTGTTATTTTAAATCTTAACTAGATCTCATTCTGAGAATTTTGACACCAACCGCGACCTTCTAGCGTGAGAAGATTTTTTTCTATGATTTTTCAAAGTTTCGAATGTTTATGACGTCACAGTGGGCTGGGGGGTCCCGCACAGGCGGAAGGGGCGCGTGACGTCATAAACATTCGAAACTTTGAAAAATCATAGAAAAAGATCTACTCTTCCAGAAAGAGAACGGCTGGTGTCAAAATTCTCAGTATGAGGTCTACTTTCGATTAAAAATTTTAAAAATAATCAGGCGCACCCCCCATTGTCAGTTTGTGGCAGTTTCAGGAGATGATAATACTCCTACTTTCTCTCGTAAGTGGAAAGGATGGTACAATTGCCATTCATTGGTCGAGTATTCTAGGAGAAAGGGATGTGAATGTTGTGGGTTTGAAAAGCCTGGAAAAGAAGTCACGGTCTTGATTTATTGTTTTGATCGACGATAAGAATGGATCACAGGAATGATAGTGAGTTACAGTCCGTAATTAAAGTTGTTACTACCTAATAGTGAAAGGGCCTGGAATTTAAATTTTTCGAATTTTCGGTTTGCCAGTAACATTCTACTGAGCCTGTACCAATCTCGGCACTGTCCTGAATGGGATACGGTACGATCTTGTTGGTGAAAGTCATGGTGGAATGTTTGGCTGAACGGTGTGAGGAAGTGAAAGGTGTCCTACCGAAATGATTATATATATATATATATTTTTTTTTTTCGGCAGGCAGGTGAGATAATCTTTAAGATGCATAGGTGGAGTTGGATCTCGTAAGATACCTGGAAGGGTCCATGTCCTCCAGGTTATGTGGGATTCAAACCCACTAAAAAAACACCTCCTTTTCCCCCCCATGTTGGAGCTCAGCCCGGAACCGTTTAGTACATTACTTCGGGCTGAGTCCTGGGGCGTTTAATCAGTTCTGGGTGAGGGGGCGGACCAGATGCTCCCTCCTCTCTCTTTCTCGTTCTAAGAGCATCTTCCTTGTCAGGATGCTCTCCGTGTACACTGCCACAGCAGTCCAGCTCCTTTCACCTTCCAGCATCCTTCTGACAACAGCTCTGGTGTTGAACTCTGGGGAGCTATCTCCTGGTCTGCCATCAGCTGATTTCTTTCAGGTGCCCATTTGGTGCATTTGAAGAAAGTGTGGAGCACATCATCATCTTCTTTGTTCTGGCAATGTAAACATGTTGGGGCAGATACCTTTCCCATGAAATGATTATATTGTGAACACCTCGATAGCCAACACCTCTCTTATGAGTATGTGACAGTGTTGCGGTACAGCCCTAAATGGGGTACAGTACGATCTTATTGGTGAAAGGCGTAGTGGAATGTATGGCTGAGTGTTGTTAGGAAGTGAAAGGCGATAGCAGTTAATTTGGCCGGGTGTTTTGGAATAGAGTGAAAGGTTATCAATTTTGTGAAGTTTTCGATCAGCTGAAGCCGAAATACTATCCAAAATGGGCAACAACTCGTATTGCAATAGTATGTTAATAAATATAAGGTAATAGTATGTTTGGCTGGGCGGTGAAATTAAATCAAAAGTAAAAACTTCCTAATGAAATTATAATAATACGACGTTTACGAATAGCCATCACCACTCCCAACTGGCTGTCAGTCTGAAATGAGACGTTGTAACAATGTTATTGGTGAAAAGAGTAATGGTTAGTTAGGAGGTGACGTCTGAGGTGATAAGCGGGACGCCTTCTATGGAAACGACAATATCCAGGAGTTTTCGATTAGCCAATACGAGGGTGAGTGACCCCCATCGATAAACCTGAACTCGGCTCTACGACAGTAATGAACCTCTGATTTCGAAACCTCTCGGTTAGGTGACGTAAGACAAGTACATCCTATAATTGAAGGGCGGGCTCCGGGGTTGACAGGGATCAGTTGAGCAAACAACCGACCTCTGAATATTGACCACACCAGCTAACCAAATATTAGCATGCCCGTAGCCCCCTGTGGACCTACCCCTTCTCCAATTCCTCATTTCTCCCTTTCCCCACCGTCAATTTTCCCTTCAAATGATTCCCTTCGCCATTACCCCACCTTGTCACTGCCTTCTCCGCTCCTTAATTAATATCATGGACTCGATGAAAACGAAGGGGAATCTCTAGTAATTACTTATCTTCTTCGTGTTGGGGTTAGTATTTTAATTTGTACAAGACCCGTTGAGGCGTGTCGTTTGTTCAACTCCGAGGGAAATCCTAACAGTTGACGTGCTAACAAGAGACCTCTAAACAAACCTGAACAAATAATACTCCAAAATAATCGATCCTATTACACACCGCAGCACGACATCCTCCTTCATTCTAGCTTCTGTCGTTTCGGTGCAACATACATTGAATTTTGGTTTTGTGTCAGTGTTCGAAATAATATTTCGTTATCACAATAAGTTAAGACTTATGCTTATGCTTAAGATGGCTATGCTTATGCTTATGCTTATGCTTATGCTTATGCTTATGCTTAAGATGGCTTATGCTTATGCTATCTTAACTTATTGTGATAACGAAATCACCAATTCAATACAATTCTCGTACGTTTTAGCGATTTTTTAAAGAAAATTATATACATATATATCGATACCTTAAAGCACAAAGGAGTTATGTCCATCCAACTTCCACATTTTTTATTTTTTTTAATTTCAGAAAAACTCAAATTCAACAAAATTATTATTGAGTTTTCTTGACGATAATAGCTTGAAAATTTATTGAGGAAATTAAAGAGTTTAGTGTAATAAGCCATTATTTTAGGAATTGTGCATTGGTATAATTTCTTTTGCGTTTTTCTCAAACCTCCGTTTTTGGACATAGCTCCTTTGTGCTTTAAGGTATATATTATATACTTGGTCCTCATGTCAATTTTTGTTCAATTGAGCGCCTATTTTCAGATTTTTACTGAGATTAATTTTTGAGGTTTGGTTGAAAAATAAAAAAAAATAGGAGATTAAAACAGTTGTCAGTGATCTAGTTGAAAACCCTCTTAATTCGGAGAATTTAAAGTCGGTATTATAGATGATTTTTCCGAGCAAAATAACAAAATTTTAGTAATAATTATTATTCCGCTAAAACGGGTCAAATAAAAAAATGGAAATTTATGTTCCTCATTCATTCATTGGGGTTTACTAGAATCCATATTTTGCGCAATTTTGGTAGTTTGCAAAAAAAAAAAAAAAAAACGCTGCAAATTATTACACAATGGTTTATTTTTTTCTATATTGATCACTCGTATCCAAAGCCACCAACCATCCAACATGAAGAAAGCATCGATCGCATTTCGGTCAACTTTAATTTGAACGGAGATTAGGCCTCTTTTGCGATTCACACTCGTGTTTCTGATTTATCGTACGTCCAACCCTTAAAATCTCGTAGGGAGTGAAGGGTTTGTCCTACAAAGCTCCGCTTTGGTCTCAAATTTTTTTAAAATTCTATAGAATCTTAAATTGAAGGAAAAACACTACCTTTATATCAACATTTTTTGAGTTAGGGAGTTTTCAAAATTTCTAAATTCATTTTTTGACCCTTTGACCTACATCGACCAAAATCTTCGGGGCACAAGTAGACCCCAAATGGAGCCTACACGCCAAATTTCATCAAGACCGAAATGCGATCGAAATTCTCGTAGGGAGCGAACGGTTTGTCCTACAGAGCTCCGCGTGGTCTCAAAAAATTCTAAAAATTGTATACTATCTTAAATTGATGGAAAAATAATACCTTTATATCATAATTTTTTGTAGGGAGCGAACGGTTTGTCCTACAGAGCTCCGCGTGGTCTCAAAAAATTCTAAAAATTGTATACTATCTTAAATTGATGGAAAAATAATACCTTTATATCATAATTTTTTGAGTTAGGGCGTCTTCAAAATTTCAAAATTCATTTTTTGACCCTTAGAAGTGGCCTACATCAACCAAAATCTTCGGGGCACAACTAGACCCCAAATGGAGCCTACATACCAAATTTCATCAAAATCGGTCAATGCTAAGTGGGGAGAGTGCCGCGTACGGCGGACGGAAGGCCAAATTTTGATTCGATTTTTGGATTCTACGTATCTTGAAACGTAAACCATCAAATTTTGAGGGGGCGTTAAACATTTTTTTTCTTGGTCGATTCCAAAGGTTTATTGACATTTTATGTCTTTACTATGGCACATAAATGAAAAATCGTCACGCGGGGAGCGTTACGCGGAAATTTCTGATGATTTTCACGTACAACCAATCGTTCCTAGGGAAAACTAACTTCCTCATTTTCCACCCCACAAAAATCGTTCACCACTCATTGGAAAGCTCTCAATTTATTAAACATAAGACATAAAATGTCTCTCGTGGTTGCGTACTTGTACGGAAGCTGTATCCACCGTTTGTGTTTAGTTTTTAACCTTTATTGAAAATAACAAAACAAAATCATAAAATCAACTTCAAAATTCGAATACGGGGGAAAATCGTATTCAACGTGAGAATACGATTGTAGTCGTATTCATACCTGTATTCGTATTCATAATCATAAAATCGCAGGTATGATTTGTATTCATAATCGTATTTATGAATAATAATTCGCTCATCTCTGACTAGAACTCTACTTTTCAAATTTCCAATGTCCCTAGTATGACTCACAACGGCGTAACAGGTAATAATTTGTCGCCACTGGTGATGCAAAGCAGCCTCAACTGATCCTTGAAGTTTCCTGTTTATATTCATTGAAAAAAAAATCTCCGAGCGTAACGATTCCAGCGAACATGCACACGATAGCGAGCAGCCCGCTATGAATATATCACGGCAGATCATGACAAACTGAGGTGAGAGCGGCCCGCGCGTGTAAGCAACTAGACAAAGCCAGATTTACAGTCGTCCCTCAGTGCAAATTTATTGCAAAACCGTCGAGCGGTTTCCTTCGGTTGGGACGCAACTTGCGACGCGTCCGTTTCACGTCCGTATCTCACCGAGTAATTGACGGATCCCCAATAACTAGTCGAGTCGGTAACGACGATGGCGTCCAAGAGCGACTTGGAACAACTAGCTCTTCTTGCGCTTTCCACCCCAAGAAACGAAGCGAAAGTTTTGCAACTTCTATGGCCTTCCAGGAGGTCATCGGTCCATTGGCACGCTTTCTATGTAACTCGTGCCTTCAGATAAAATCGAAAAAGTAAATTGGATCTTACTGCCCGACGAAGGACCACGGTTGGAGAGAATCACGGGGAATTGACTTTATAGGTACCGAGTTCTATTTACCGCAAATTATCGCGAGAAATGAATCGTTGTTACCACATGTTCGGAGGTTAAAACGCTGCAGATTATTACAAAACGGTCTCCGTAGGTCTCCATTCCACATAATTCGCTTTAATCCATCCGCTACCCCCCCCTCCCTTGGATAACGCCTGCTACCCACCTTTTAGTAGTATTTCAATAATTACGCTTGTTAAATCGTAATAAAATCCAAATGTATATATTTTTTATTATTCAAAATGAATTACTTTTACTTTTCAGTTGAACATTTAAAAAAACTATATCGTCACCAATATGGCAGACAAACGAATTTTTTCTCAACTCGAAAACTAACGAATCGGTGTTTTTAAAAGTTTTTAGGAGAGCACAATAGGTAATTAAAGTTTATTCGACCTTTAATATCCGTTCCAAAATGTATTTCAATGCTGTTCGTTATAAATAGAAAATATTCTGAATTTGACAGATTTTGAGCTTCGAAACAAGGAAACAGCGAGCGTTGTTGTGTTTGTTGTTTTCCAAGTAATGGGGGAAAAAAGGCATAAATCAATTTCAATTTTTGGCAAACTTTTGGCATACCTATTGGAACTTTTGGCAACTCATTTTGAACTTTCGGCAAATCCATTACGTTTCGACAACTACTGGAGTCCTTCTAAAAAGTTCAATAAAGTGTTTTTTCTCTCTCTCTTTTAGTAATGATATTTTATTGATACCAGGAACACTCAATTAAGTTTTTCTCGATTATTCCGATGAAATTATAATAAAACAATAGAAAAAATATAGGTAATAATGAGATTTGCTACCGTAATAAGGTTGGAAATGGCCTATATGGAAGGTTCATAAATTATTACCAATCTGTAATTGGAAAACGGTGCAAGATAATGAGGTAGGATTTTCAAAGTTGATAGGCTTTGCCGATAGTTTCGTAGCCTTTGATTCGATAGTTTTCTGGAGGGTAAACAAATTCGATAGTTTGCCGTAGTGGCGACGATATGAATCTAACTATCTTAAATTGAAAGAAAAACAATACCTTTATATCAAATTTTTTTGAGTTAGGGCGTTTTCAAAATTTCAAAATTCATTTTTGAACCCTTGGAAGTGACCTACATCAACCAAAATCTTCGGGGCACAACTAGACGGCGTACGGACGGCCAAATTTTTATTCGATTTTCGTATTCTACGTACCTTGAAACGTAAACCAACAAATTTTGAGGGGGGGGGGGGTCAAAAAAAATGTTTTCTTGGTCGATTCCAAAGGTTCATTATTGAAAATAATAAACCGAAAAACGTGTGGGTCTCAAAAACCAAATTTTTCCCCATAATTGAACAATCTTGGCTCCGTTTATGTCGACCTGCCAGAATGTGATCTTCTCCTTTATGCGGGCAAAACTGATTGGATTCGTGATGCCATTTTGATGCAATTTTGAGCGTTGGAGCAGGGATGACTTTCCTCGAAACAATAGCATCAAGTGAGCGGGGTGAACGTGTTGAAACATCGGTTTCAAACAGCTCCTAGACCGGACTGTGCTCAAATTGAGATGGTAGTTTGGGCTAGCCATAAAACGACTCGTTATTGATTTAGCCATCCTATCTGTAGAAGCATCAGCACAGGTGATCAAGAGCAATTTCTCCCTGTTGATGTTTTGTGAACTATGAAAGCAATATGATTTTGAAGTTATTCTTCAGGAGGAGTTTATAATATTGACCAACCTTTGGTACTACCTAAGTATATTTATTATGTAAATGAAACCATTTTCGTATGACCTTCTTATTTGATTTAGCATGCGAATACAACGGGAAAAGTTCATCGAGCGCGAGTTTATCACCTTGAATTCCCCAACGTCACCGTGATCATTCATTTCCACCTTACAGACACGTCATACCTCACGGACTACCCTTGCAGGCATTATTCAAATCGCTGGTAGCCCACAAATGAGTGGCAAATGAGGCACTTAACGACCATATCTCTCCGTTTTTCTCGATCCTTTTCATAACACGACCTCCACCCTTGATGAGATAATGGTTCTCTTAGCTGATTGCCGAGTGATCACCGAGCTGAAGCTTTTTTTTCCAGAGATATTTCTCCAGGTGGTTTTTCATCCTTCAAGGCCGCTCAAGTTCACGATGTTTTATACGATATGAGCGGGCAATTAGAAGACGGCGTTAAATTCCTGAAGCCGACAGTCGGCTGTATTTATCTAATGCCTACTCACAGCCAGAGTTATCAGCACCACAAGAAAAAGAGATCGTACTTCGACGTCGACTCGTGTGGTTCCAGTCGTAAATAGTCTTCGCATTACTACATTTCCCGATTGTTAGCTTTACTTCTTGTTATACTTGTCTTGTCTGTGAAGTTGTTGAAAACATTCAGTCATGCTGCATGAGTTATTGCGCAAAAGATTACTTGTCGCATTACCGTTATTTTTTTGTAAATTTGATGGGTTATTTCTCCGAAAAATGTAACGATGATTCAGGAAAGTCATAGGTTCCCACTAAAACCTCCTTAACGAGAAAATGTTTACTAAACGCCAAGTTTAAACGCAAATTTTGACCCTGTTATTACAAACAATCTACTAACATTATAAATTATTTTCAATTCGTTCTATTTAACAAACAGTGTGGAATGACTCAGTATACAGGATGGTCATGAAAGTATAGATCGCCTTTTCCACATCCGTTCTTAAGAGAGTTTAAAAATTTTCAATTGGAGGCCAGTGTCTCAGAAACCGGGAGTGACAACTGCTGAGATGAAGAAGACACCATTGATACCATAAATGGGGAAAGTATCAAAGTTACACAATGATCCATTGTAACATAAATAAGTGTTTTTGCACTGAGTAAACGTATTTGCGGCATCGATACAGTCACAATGACAACAGTCAAGGAAAACCATCCGATTTCACCTCACAGTCACCCTGGTTTACCAAACTCGATACTAGCAAACAAACATCATTATGAAAAAAACTCAATAGATAGAAAATATAATAATAAAGGAGAAAGGTCATAATTTAAAAAAGGAAAACGAAAGAAAACTATAATAATAATATTTGAACAAACATCTTTTAAAAAAAATTCCATTCATGCAGCATGAATTAATGAGCGAATTTTCAAAGAAATCTTTCAGTTGAGGCTATGGTTAAGATCTTAACCACTGCATTGACCACTCCACTCCATGTAACTAGGGTAACAAGGGTTGGACTTACCTGCGATAAATCAGAAACACGAGTGTGAATCGCAAAAGAGGCCTAATCTCCGTTCAAAATTTGAATTTGAATCTATATAGAATTTGCATTTAATTGCATATAGAATTGCAATATAGAATTGCAAACATTTAATGTTTGCTGACCGAAATGCGGTCGATGTTTTTCTTCATGTTGGTTGGTGGTAACAATGGCAAAGCCGTGTTCTTTGCAGACTAGTGATCTATATAGATACATAATAAACCTTTGTGTAATAATTTGCTGCGTTTCTGACTTTCTACACGAATTACCTCTACGTATCTTCTACATTTCTCTGGTATTTAGAGGATAGCAGTACTGCTCACAAAGCTTGTTGATCTGTCTTCCTCCCAGTCACTTCAACTGGTTCAGGACTCAGGAGACTAGCGATCTATACTGCCGTGCTAAGCCAGAAAGTCGTATCGTGAAAATTTGACCAAATTGAGTTATTGGTACCCGGGGGTTTAGGGAGTCGATTTCTATCGATTTTCGAAGTTTCAGAGTCGTATCTCGACTAGAAATGCCTCAAACAAGCCTCCCGATTTTTGCGTTAAGGCATGTTAACTTGATTATGCTAAGCAACTAGTCGTATCAGAGCGAATCAGAAGAAGAAAACTCGTATCTTGACACAGTTACGAGAATCGGCCTTAGTATTTCGACGATACGACTTCTTGCATTCTGATTCGGCATGATACGACTTTTTGCCTCTGAAAACTCAGCATTTAGTGGTGACTTTAGGAACCTTCTCACTGTTACCTATCCAAATACTGCCTTGCTAAGCCAGAAAGTCGTATCTTGGCTTCACCCTACTTTCGGGAAAACGACCTAATAGGTTTCGTGGTGAATTAACTCTTTCACGGGATTATTTTTCCTCCTTTTACCGCAACTAAAAGTTTTTCTTACAGGAAATTAGTTGCTGAATCGATTTTTGAGGTCAAAATTAAACATTTTTTAATGTATATTGTCAAAAAACTGTAACGGAATATGGTGAATTCATTTTAACGGCCATGACTTCTACATTTCTCATCCGAATTCAATGAAATTTTCAGGGATGTTACAGATTAGTATTTAGATGGTCCCCTATGAAAATCACCGCCCTCGGACTGATAGTAGCCACTGCGTACGCGCAAACGTGAATTTCCTTGTAACGGCCATAACTTCTACATTTTCCATCCGATTTCAATGAAATTTTCAGGGATGTTTTAAATTAGTATAGATGGTCCCCTATGAAAATCACCACCTTCGGACTGATAGTAGCCACTGCGTATGCGCAAACGTGAATTTCCTTGTAACGGCCATAACTTCTACATTTTCCATCCGATTTCAATGAAATTTTCAGGGATGTTTCAAATTAGTATTTAGATGGTCCCCTATGAAAATCACCACCTTCGGACTGATAGTAGCCACTGCGCTTGCGCAAACATGAATTCTAGATCGAGATACGACTTCAAGGCTTAGTAAATCAGACCTAAATGTAAGTAAAATAAGAATAGAAAAATGTTATACAGTTTTTTGACAATATACACTTAAAAATGTTTAATTTTGACCTCAGAAATCGATTCAGCAACTAATTTCCTATAAGAAAAACTTTTAGTTGTGGTAAAAGGAGGAAAAATAATCCCGTGAAAGAGTTATTTCATCACGAAACCTATTAGGTCGTTTTCCCGAAAGTTGGGTGAAGCCAAGATACGACTTTCTGGCTTAGCAAGGCAGTATAGGGTCGCCACAAAACTGTGCATCCGTGTGGCGCTCTTAAGGGTAGGATCCATGAACTGACGACCGAGTCTACCTTCCATGATGAAACCTTCGTAGGGAAAATGGTGTGGTTTTACGTTCTCCACTAATTTTATGTTCGTGTAGGAAAATAGCACATCAAACATGACTTATCGTTCACTTTATTTTTCACGTTTTCGTTTCAGGTTGTAAAAGCTTCTTCAAAAGGAGCGTTCGGCGGAACCTGACGTACAGTTGTCGGGGGAACCGAAACTGCCCGATCGACCAACACCACCGCAATCAGTGCCAGTACTGCAGGCTCAAAAAGTGCATCAAGATGGGCATGAGACGAGAAGGTGAGACAACCAGATACTCCTACTTAGGTTAGATCCTCATTTATCAAATTATCGAATAAATAATTAAGTATAAATGTTAGGTATTGTTCATGTTACCGAAATTGATTGCGAAATTAGAAGAGAAATGAGAATCGAATTAGAAGAGAAAACTCAAAATTGGATGTGAGATAAACCCACCATCTGTTTACTATGTTATAGCGTTAGGTGCTGAGCCTTTGCAGTTCTGAAATCGCAACATTGATTCTGGACTGTTAGGTTGTTGAAATAACTGCGTGTAGTTTTGCCGGTCACAAGGACTTCAAGACAGACAGACAAACAAGGAACCAAAATTGTTCAGGAATGCCTGAAACGTCGATTTTTCAGACCTTTTTTTTAACCTTAAAAAGCGAAATCCTCTCCTGCCGAGGTCAATATATTTCCTTCTTCAGGGCCTAAAAACAATAATACACAAATTAACCCCTGCTAGTGCTGATGATGCTACGGATTGTTTACAAATACATTGGAAACTTTATATCTATATCTACAGAAACTCACTCATGGATTAATTACTGAGTAGGATCCACTCCGACGTCCAAAGAAAAATTTAGAAAAGCCATCAATCCTGTTATGAAACATGGAACAAACCAAACTGGGAGTCACTAACGTTACAACAATGCCAAAACAAAAGTAGTCCATTCATGCAGCATGAATTAATGAGCGAATTTTCGAAGAAATCTTTCTGTTGAAGGTATGGTTAAGAAAAGAACCTTTTTTTACCACTCTCTAGAGATCGTTTTAGAATGTTCCAAAACGGATTTCAGTGGAAAAATTCTTCGAAAAAGTCCATTCAAAAAATTTTGAGACCATCGCAATAGCTTCATTTTTTTTTAATATTTGCTAATAAGGTATGCTAAGATTGCACGGGCTATGTTCTGAAGATGATAGGAGTCCATATTCAAGTTTTACTCTTCTCCAAGAGCTCATAGAGTACCCACACGGCTACTGCATTTCTGGGTACAGCACGCAGGTTTCTGAATGTGCGAATTTTCTAAGAAATCTTTCTGTTGAAGGTGTGGTTAAAAAAAGACACTTTTTTTTTAACTCTCCAGGGATCGTTTCAGAATGTTCCAAAACGGATTTCAATGGAGAAATTTCTCAAAAAAATCGATTCTAAAAATTTTGAGGCCATTGAAAATTTTCCTTGAAAATTCGTTGTAACAATACCCACATACATCAACAGCAAAATAAATTAATGAGAAGTAGTGAATGCCTTTTTGACCCTCGACCCAATCAATTTTGACCAGATTCGCACCTATCATTACAAGAATGTTTTGGAAATCGGAAGGCAATGTGAGTTTGAAGGAGTTCAACATGAAACGCTGACTGTAATAACTCTACTGGCGGGACAGGTTTAATCAGATGATTAGGAGCTCTTCAGGAACAATTCAATGAGGCTGAAGTCCTTGAGTGATAATGATTAACCCGCGAGCGAACTCATAAAAAATCCTAATGCTTTGCTTCGCTCGTGTTCGAAACGTGTGACGAGGTTGTGAGTAGAATTCGAGATTAGTATTCGATCGGCGGGACTTAAGGTGGGTTCCAAACTCGGCCCTTGAAGTAATCAGTGATTTGATGATGAACTGGCTTGAAATGAACTGATTGGTTTCATCAGAATGGAAATGGATCACCAGACTTTCTTACAGATTTTCCCGAAATCCAAAAATCAGGGATACGACTAATTTGCAACAGCTTTTGTGGTGTATCATTTTTTCCGCAACCTTCAACCAACCCAAAAAATCCATTCATTCAGTATGAAATAATGAGCGAATTTTAAAAGAAATCTTGAATGCTATAGTTGAGAAAGTCGAAATATTAGCTATACAACGGAGTGGTCAGCCTTGTGGGTATGGCACATTGCAAGAATCGTAAAAATTATGCCATTATCCTGTTGGTAAAATGTTTTTAAAAACCTCAAAAAATACTCTTTCCGTCACTTCGAACTCAAAGAGCACCAACATGTATATGGTTAATTTTTTGATTTTCAGAATACCATGCCACTATACTGTATGCCAAGGGTATGTTTTGAAGATGTAAGGAGTGCATATTCATGTTCTACTCTTCTCCACGAACTCATAGAGAACCCCTTCGGCTATTGCATTTTTAAGTACAGCAGGTTTTCAAAATGACGCTACACCAGAAGTAATTGCGATAAAACAAAAATTGTATTACGTCAAAATAATCACAAAGAGTGAAAATTTCAGTTCATGTAAAAAAATATAAAAAAAATTAGTTTTAAAGATCACGACGTTGAGATGACGACCATTAGACGCAAAGCAGGATTCCAGCCGTTCCCGGAAAGACTGCATGGCGTTGGTCAACATTTCCCTGGGAACATGTTCTGGCTCTGTCAACAGGCAAAACTGTCGTTATTGGTCCCCAATGAACCCCCAAACATGAGAATCCCCTGCAATCCTTAAAAGCAACAGTTTAGTGTGCAAATAGCCAATACAGAATCATTGGACCTTACTTTTTCGAAGACGACGTCGGGGATTCAGACCGATACCTACGTTCAAATGATCACCGAATTTTCCTGTCCCTGGAGCTTACCAGTCATCGTGTCTTCAATGGAAGTTCTTCAATGAAAATTTCCACGTCGTCTCATCTTTGCGATCATTTTGACGTAATAAAAAATTGTTTATCGCAATTACTTTTGGTGTAGCGTCATTTTGTAATCCACGCGTTCTTTCTGGCGGACCCTGTTCATATGAAATGATGGAAATGCGATAACTCCAATTCCATCTTCCGGAATTTCCTCATCCTCCAGTTGATTGTCTGGACCATACATCTCTTGCGTATAAAGAAACAGACTGCATTTCAAAGTAACATGGTCCAAAACGGATTAAAAATTGAAAGAAGAAAGCTCTACATAAGTACAAGACCGCCTTTCGGTCATTTCATTAGCTTGCTCTTAGCCGAACTGACTCCACTGGAAGAAGTATCTAGGGAGATGTAAGGGGTTTCTTACATTTAAATTGAAATAGGTATAGTTATTTTATAATCAAAACATGAAACTTGTTCCAATTCAAAAATATTTCTCGTTTTATTTGTATCCTGGTTGCTATGGTAACAGCGATTTTAGTTACTGGAGATCCTTCCCCCTCTTCTTCCTGGGTGCAACGTATGAAGATCCTATCTCGACAGCCCTGTTCTATCAGTTGTTGCTACTTTCTCTGGCTTTTACTGTGGGGGCGGCCACGTATAAATTGTAATTATATTTAACATTTTTGGACAGTTGTTAATTTTTGAAGTTGACCTAAGTATATCAGAAATTTTGTGCTGAATCCAAATACACCTTATATTACTATAATTATGATGGTCCATAAGAGAAGGACCTAAAACACGTTTTTTATCTGTTTTTGGCTGGTCGCAATTTAAGTTCAAACGTTTGAACAGGGGTAACCTATTCTCAGGTTTCCTCTTTCCTTCAAGTTTTTCCTCCTACTATAATAGTAGTAGTATAATAGGTTACCAATAATTGGTAACTGCTTTTGTACACCCTCCTCTAGTGATGTTATTCGTGCTATTTGTGAGGCTGAGGTTGAGGTTGTCAATCGATTCACAGCCTCCTTTCGCAATGCCACTGTAAGTGCCTCCTGCATGGTCTTTGGTCATACCATCATCACTCTTTCTTTGATGATTGGGTCTCTCAATCCTTCCACAAATCGTAGGGTAAGAATCCCTTCCACAGCCTCATCTCGAGTATTGGGCCAAGCTTTCCTCCCAATCTCTCTCATTTGTCGGAGAAACTCTACTATACCTTCAGTGGGCAATTGCATTCGGCTCTGGAGAAGGGCAATATTGAGCTCAGTCTGGTGTCTACTCCCATACCTCGCATCCAATGCCCTAACTAAGTCAGAAAACAAGCGGGATGACTCACCTCACTCAAAATGGTTATAGCTGGTCCCATCAGAGCCGCACCTAACTCTGTTGCTTTGGTATTAGTGTCCCATCCATTTCAGCTACCATTTCGAACTGAAAAAGTACGAATCCCAATCGCTGCTCCCGTCAAATGGTCTTGGTTTGGTCTGTTCTCTGTCTGGTCGAAGAGTTTGGGGGCCTCCATGCGATGGAGCAGGTCTATGTTGGGTTGGGGGCCAAGGAGTTTGGGGTAGAGACAAGCTGACTGAAGGTAGAGGATTCGTCGATACTTGGATTCTTGCCATATCTTGTCGCATTGCGTGGATAGCATCAAAAAGTGGGGCTATATCTGCCCGAATTGAGTCCCCCATTGTGCACACTCGATCTGCTATCAAAGTGCGAACTTCGAGTGGAATGTCTGATCTATTTTCTGAATTTATCATTTCCTAAGATGACTCATTCACATTCGACTGAAATAGCTCCATAGCCTCTGGCAGCATTGAAGGGTTTTGTTCAAGCTGGGCTGTTTCCGCCAGTTCAGTATTGATGGTAGGTACATTGCTTACTGCCTCCTGAAAGTTGTCTCCTTGTTCATCGGCAATCACATCTTCTTCAATCTCGTTATCTTGTCGGGATGGGTCAGCCCGAAAATATCGGCCTGAACGAGTTGTCATTCTTTCAACAGCTTCCTCACTTCCTATCCCACTTCTGACACCACTATTAAAAGTCAGTGATGCCAGAAAATACAGATTATATTATGCATCAAAATGACAGCAATGCAGCAAAATCACGAAAAACTACGAACTGAACTTTTCATTGTTTACCATCCACAGGACTACTAAATTTCAAGGTAACTTGCCTGGTTCCTCACACTATGTTGTTATCCGGAATCAGTAGTTTTAAAGAGGGACCCTTCAAAATTTCAGCTTCTTGGGGCCACCAGATACAAATTTTGCTCACCCAGCTGATCAGGGAGGATATTAGTTTGTTACCCAAAATCAGCCCTGCGACATTTCAGCTTCTTGGGGCCACCAGTTACAAATTTAGCTATCTACTTTGCCATAGAAAATGTCAAACATTTTTGCAGACAACATTTTGGATTGAGTCCAGCGATAAGACGTATTTATGTCAAAAAAATCGGGAATCTAGAAAATAGTGGTGACTCAGGGTGGACACGAAATGTGTCTTTTGAATGGGAATGACCCATCGAACACCGGTAATCACTCATTCCCAATCTCATTAGGCACGTTGACTCTTGAGGCCGTCGGCGCATCGCGCTGTCATGATCTCCGACCCGACTGCGCACGCGAGGCCACCGGCGGAGCCGTCGCCCACACGAGGGTGCACCCCGGAGGCTCCGCCCGCAGCCTCCTCACACGCGTCTTCGAAGGTGTTTACTGGTAACGGGTCCCCCTTGAGGGCAGATCTACATCTTGACCCGGTCTCTCCTCCTCATTACCTGGTAATGACCACGAGCGGGACTCCCGTCTCTCAAGGTCACATTCAACCTGCTTCCGTGTCAGGAGGGACCTCCCTTCAAGGTCACCGATGTTCTCGTTTCTCGGGACACCCTCTTTTTCCTGAAGAAGAAAACATCTGGAGTGAATTTTCACGGAAACATTTTAACCTATTTTCAGTAATGAAAGTTTGGAATCGACAAAAATTTAAAATACGATCAACTTTTTTCTCTACATCCAACCATCCCACAGAAAATTTAATGCTAATTACGAAAAAATTAACAAAATAAATAAAATTCTATTAACCCTAATTGGACCATGGTGTCGCTAGTGTCACCCATCAGCTCCCAGCGCAGGTGGGTTAAGGGCCTTCCTACATCCGAAAAAAAAATTTTTGACATTTTTTTAAAATATTTTATTTAAAATCTAGGTTTCATGCTGATTCGTTTGATACCAATATGTTTGGGGTTCGGATAAGTAGAAGCATTGGAAATAGCGGTCAAAGTTGAAACTTCAACTGCCGGAGCGGCTGCGCTCCGCGCTGCTCTCCTCTGTGCCCTAGAATGTTTCTCTACTTCATGATTGATTCATGTTTTGATGTTCAAGAAACATCAACACAATAATGATGTTTGTGTTGTTCCTCAGATTTTTTTAGTTTGTTGTTGCTTAGGTCTGAATGTGAACAAAAACTTTTAGAATTCAGGAAAATAGGCAGAACGAAAAAATTCAGCTTTTTATTATGTAGTTGTAAAACATTTTTTTATTCATACCGGTAGATTGATGTCAATGAGCTCCTGGGTCGTAGGATGGTCCACCAGCTGCTTCTTCCTCTTTTTCAAATTTGTCCTATTTCATTCAGAACATCGGACAAGGCCTGGATGTCAACAATATCATACCTTCTTTCATCTCCTTCGAAATCGCCGTACTTGGACAAGTTACCTCCAATTTTAGATCTAGACGAACTATTTGATGATTGAGATGATGACCGAGAGGGTGGATCATTAGAATTTGGGGTACATGGCGGAGTACGGAAGTCCGAACTCGTACTCGCAACTGGCTCTTCTAAAACTACATCTTCAGCCTCTACCAAGTTGGTCATAACTCTTCCTTCTGAAGCCGCACTTTTCCTACCACCTCTTTTCCTGCTTTTAAAAATACTTTTTCGTTTGGTCATATTGCACATCACTTGTCACACGAAATCACAACAGAACTAAACTCAGAAATAAACTCTAGATAACAGAATACCTGTATACTCATGAAATCTTCTGAACAAACTGATAAGAACGTTGTTGTTGTTGTTTACTCTTTCTCTGACCATTGAGTACATCCATAATGGACATATGAGAACACACACAATACTCCATGTCAATTTCATGAACGTAAAACCTTTCATTCGTGGAGTGCAATCACTCCGGTGAGCGCCGCCACCGGTGCCAGGCGGCTTCCAGAACTGTTTCCCGTTTTCTCCGTTTCTCGAAAGTTGCACCAAAAAGCCGTGTTTGCCCCTGTATCTCGGAAACTATTTGACCGATCATGTTTTTTTTTGTTTTGATAGAGAACTAATCCACTACCTACTGAATTGTTTTCATGCATCTAGCTAGAATAGTAACAATATAAGAGCACTACAAAAAAAAAAAAAAAAAAACAACGTAAAAACAGGTTTTGGGAAAACGAACGGGAAAAATAGAAAACATTATCGGTTTCATTTGAAAATCATTCCACCACTATAGGAGATGTTGATGAATAAAACAAAACAAAAAAAAATCAAGTCGCTAGGTAGTGCAGTTGCTGAGAAACAGGGGCAACTTCATCATAGGATTTAACACAGATGTAGGAAGACAAACATATCCAAAAATGACAAAAATTTTATGATTTTCAATAACTTACAAAAAGTTTAAACAAATTCGGCTCTGTCTATTTAAATTGCAATTTTCAAATCTAGTTCATCTGGTGACACCTTGCGACAGCTGTGGAATTCGGTGTGGATGTTTTCGGTGACACAAGTGACACCATGGTCCAATTAGGGTTAAGGCCAATCGTCAGCAGCAGAAGCGATTGTATCATAACTGGATGTCGTCGTTCACGTATTTCTCTTCACCAGTTCAACTAATTTTAGCGAATTTTCAAAACAAAAAAAAATCCCAAAACAATGGACCCAAAATTCTTAGCATGGATTTTCTTTTCACTGAAATCTGTTTTGGAACATGATAGAACGACTCCTGAAGTTTTCCCAAAAATCGTAAGTACCGTTATACCATTATAGTATCTGTGTGACATTCTAGGAACTTACACAAGATTTACACAAAAGAGTTACACACAATTTCAAATTTTTGCCCAAGAATTTTTTTTTAGACAACCAGGAGTCTAATTTTCAAACAATAATTGCTAAAAAATTGTGTTTTAGGGTTTTTGTGGATATAACCGTCATAATTATTTTAACATGTAAAAAAAAAATTTAAAAAAAAATAAAAATTTTTATCCTAATTTTTTTGTAAATCGGCTTTAGCACAAATTTTCGAGTGTAATTACAATTTCAGAATTCTAAAATTAGGTATCAAAAAAATTTAAATATACAGAGTAACTTAGAATTAATTGATCCAAACTTCAGGGATCGATTCTAAAAGACATTTCCAACAAAAATTGCCTTTTAGCATTCTTGTTTTAATTTCCGTTTTTAAGGATTTTCCAATTTTAAGATTTTTTGTGTTTTTGACTTTACGTCAACAAAACTGCTATACCTCCTGTTATTTACCAATTTCTGATAGCGTGATAAGCTGAAAGGAAATTGAATGCTCTTTCCATTGATATTCCCAAATTTGAATTCACTCGGTAAATAACGGGAGTAATAGCTATTTGAATGACATAACATCAAAATCACGAGAAAAAAATCGTAACTAAAAATACTTGGAAAAACGAGGGTTGAAAAAAATTGCTAGGAGGCATTTTTTGTTGGAAATCGATCCCCGAAGTTCGGATCATTAACTCTGGAGCACCCTGTAATTTACAAACAATTTATGTAAATGAAGAAAACCTGCTCATATTTACTGTACACAAAAATTCAATAGTTGAGTCCATGAGTTTGTAGAGACAAGTTGAAATATATATGACGTTCGGCCATTTGAACAAGGATATTGAGACAGATCATAGATGAAGCTCATGAAGGACAAATCCTTTTTAATAATAAAGTCAGTAATATGACAAACTTGAAGCGTTCACCGTCCTGGTGGTTTTTTCGATCAATATTCAAGCGGCATGGACAAGGATTCCTATTGTTTCTGAAAGTAGGTACACGAAAGAGCGCTTCAAAGTACCAATATGCCAACTAAAACAGCCTGGAGTGCAGATTCATAGTGAGCGATGTCGCAAGTTTCAATGGTCGGAAACGAAGAAGCGGACAGACTCGCGAAGGAGGCTACTAGGAAAGTGTCTTTTCATCTTGTGCAGCATTTATGGATCCAACAGAATCGAATACGCGATAAATGATCAAGTCAAGTTTTAAAGCGATATCAAACACTTGACTTCCTTTCGTTATCTTGAATTAAAATGCATTTCTCCTTTGTCTGGCCTTCTATTGACAAGGATGTTCGTCTCTGGGCCAAAACATGTCTAGATTGTCAGCGTTCGAAGATTGGTCGGCATACACGAGCTCCACTTTCGTTTTTTTCTGGTGGTGGTGATCGTTTTCAGCACGTGAATCTGGATATTGTTGGTCCACTTCCAGAGTGTAAAGGCCAGCGATATATACAGACAATGATGACTCATATTGCTGACATCAATGCCGAAACTGTTGCAGTTAGTTTCCTAGCCACCTGGATTTCTCGTTTTGGCGTACCAGTGTCTGTGACAACTGATCGAGGACGACAGTTTACTTCTGAGTTGTTTGGACACCTCAATCAAGCGTTAGGAATACATCACTTCAGGACAACAGCCTACCATCCCCAGGCCAATGGGAAAGTAGAGAGATGGCATCGGTCAATGAAGGCAGCTCTCAAGTGCCATGCATCAACCAATTGGGTGGAGACTTTACCGATAGTTCTTCTAGGCCTTCACAGTGTTGTACCGGAACACGGATACAGTCCTGCTGAACTGTTGTATGGTCAGCCACTACGTCTGCCTGGTGAGCTGGTGACGAGTCAACAGACCACACTCGACTATGGTGACTTTGTGCAGCGTCTAAGACAAACTTGCCAGAAGTATCGTCCTGTAGAGACACACGGAAGGTTTTTGTCCATCCTGAACTAGAAAAGGCCAGTCACGTCCTTGTTCGTGTGGACAGTGTCAAGAAACCACTACAGCGACCACATGACGGTCCTTTCAGGGTAGTCAAGAGAAATCCCAAGTACTACACCCTGGATCTCAATGGCAGGCAAGATTTTGTCTCGCTGGATCGGTTGAAGCCAGCCTTCTTCCTACATGAGTCTGACTTTGGTGTGCCTCATGCAGCAGATCCGGTTCCTGCTCTGATTGCTCAGCCAACTCCAAGTCCATCATCCCAGGCTTCGTCGGATACTGCACCAGCCACGGCACCACCTGCGGAAAATGCCAAGACGCGATGTGGCCGCTCAGTACGCCTACCGGCAAGATTTGTCACTCCGTTAGGGAGGGGGTAATGTGGCGATTAGTAAACGAAGATTGGTTTAGAGAGTTCCATGGCAACTAGATGACGTGGCTCTCGGAGAAGAAAAACTTGAATTTAATGATTCCTATTCCGTATGTTTCCGTCTCGTATTTATTTTTGTACGAATATAATTTCATTTAGTATTTGTCTATATTCGTGTTTTATGTAGCGTAATTCGCCTACAGTACCATAAAACATGAAAAAAACTGCTGCCATTCTTGATATAAACAATTAGATGTTCAACTTATTCGGAGAACGTGGAAATTCCTCTCTATCGAGATCTAGAGTTAAAATAAATATGACGTTCGGCCATTTGAACAGTAACATTGAGACAGATCAAGGATGAAGCTCATGAAGGACTAATCCTTTTTAAACTTATTACGACTTGTCGGATTTCAAATGTAAGAGATCTCTCGACGACAAGCTCCGAGCCGTGAAAGAATCACTCGGGCGATCCAAAAATGGAGCCCTTACCTCACGGTTTGTTTCAAAGGAACAATAAAAAAATCCGAAGAAAAAGAATTATAAAAATAAAAAAACCAGAAAACACGGCCTGGAGAGAATTAAAAGGAATCGCATTATGACAAACTTGAAACGTTCACCGTCCTGGTGGCTTTTTCGATCAATATTCAAGCGGCATGGACAAGGATTCTAATTGTTTCTTGCGCTTTTTAGCTGAAAGTATACGAAGGAGCGCCGCTACTAATGACTCGCTCAGCGCCCGAGCAAAAACTGGAGGTTTTTCTTCAAGACGTACACGCCAACGTGTAGGCATCATTAACAAGGATCGATTGGTATTCGATCCAAAGCTCCTATCCTTGTAGAGACCTTGGCTCAGCAGCCAACTGCCCCCTCGTACGTTTTTCCCAGAGGTTAATAGGTTCAATTAAATCAATTCAGAACCGGTAACTTACAAAATAATGTTTTTCTCCAGAAAGAAAAACCACAATAATAACGAACGTAAAATAATTAAAAAGCTCTCCGTTTCTGGGGTGAAGGGAGATACGCGTTTTTACTGCCGCCAAAGAGTACGTGATTTCGAACAAACTACCCGCTAAACCCTGATGAGGTGAAAAAGAGTTCTTAAATTTTTTTTCTTGTACTTGGGGAGTTTTACGGACTAATTTGTCACGACGTTCATATATCAACGCAAACTACCGTAACGAGACGTGTTCTAAGGATAACTAGTCCACTCGCGTGGAATGATAAAATGGAAGTTGAATCGTTAAAAGACTTAACCGGGGTTTTGCCTCACTACCAATTCGAAGTATAAATAATTTATTATATACGATGATGTGAAGTTTACGAACGAGTTGAAAACCTTAGTTCGATTCCAATTTGAAAACAACTTTGTACTCTTCTCGCCATAAACCGAGGAAAAAAATTGCCGAGATGAGTTCCCAGTAGCTCTCCATGTAGAATTGGTTGCTGTAAATGATCGATTATAAGTTTACAACTGATGAATACCCTGATATGAGGTAAACGTATCCTACTGATCGATCGGATCGTGATGAAATCAATAAGTACTTAATCTAACTTCCGAATTTGAGGAAAGTTTAGTGAGCAATAAATCGTGAGAGCATCACAAAAGGTCCTCACTATTAGCCATATTTGACTTGAAGCAGTAAAAGCAATAACTCCTCCAAATGCGAAAATAATGACAAAGTTGGGTGCACCGTTGGAAAACTGATTGAATTTCACATTTTTGGGTAATTTGACATCTCCTACTGACCGATCGGGTCACGATGAAATCAATAAGCAATCAAACTAACCACCTAAGTTAAGAAAAATTGACCAAAAAATTAGAAAGTGAAAAATACACATACGAAATAATAGTGAGAGTATCACGAAAGGTCCTCACTACCTACCATATTTTACTTGAAGCAGGTCACGTTTTCTCACATTCTAGGCACAATAACTCCTCCAAATTCGAAAATAATGACAACGTCGGGTTCACATTTGAAAAACTGATTGAATTTCACAGCTTTTGGATAATTTGACTTCTCATACTGATCGATCGGATCGCGATGAAATCAATAAGCAATCAAACTAACCTCCTAAGTTGAGACAAATTGAGCAATAAATTAAAAAGTGAGAAATACACATACGAAATAATAGTGAGTGTTGATGCGGGATCACGTAAAGAGGAGGGGTGAACAGAAATGAATTTGTACTTGATGACGCAATAATCATTAAAATTACATAGTACTTGAACAGGGGTGTACATACACGAGTCCGAGACACTACATCTTCTTTTACTAGTTCAACAGGGGAGGGGGTGACACCATTAAGATGCCTTCTAAATCCTCAGAAATCAGCTGGGCCACTCAGTGGCGTTCAAATTCAATATTTAGGCGTTAACAGTGAGAGTATCGCGAAAGGTCCTCACTATCAGCCATATTCTACTTGAAGCAGGTCACGTTTTCTCACATTCTAGGCACAATAACTCCTCCAAATTCGAAAATGATGACAAAGTCGGGTTCACTATTGAAAAACTGATTGAATTTCACAGCTTCTGGATAATTTGACTTCTCCTACTGATCGATCGGATCGCGATGAAATCAATAAGCAATCAAACTAACCTCCTAAGTTGAGAAAAATTGAGCAAAAAATTAGAAAGTGAGAAATACACCTACGAAATAATAGTGAGAGTATCACGAAAAGTACCCACTATGAGCCATATTTTGCTTCAAGAAGGACACGATTTTCCACCAAATTTGGAAATAATCACAAAGTTGGGTGCTCTATTGGAAAACATAGAATCTCCCAGTTTTTGGACAATTTGACAACTTGCAAAATTTCTTCAGAAGTGTAGTATGTTTTCTAAATTGCCAAATTCTGAGCTGCTATTGTAACTCCTTACTCTTGATATTCTTCAAAAAATTTGAGTGTAAAAAATAAAATAAAAAACCATCCTGGGAGCCAACATGCAAAATATTCACGGTGTCTTCAACATTGGACAGTTATTTCTTATATCTACTTACAAATGCCCGTGAAGGAATCGACTACTCAGAGGTTGACACGTAACGAAATTCGTTCTCGAAGCTCTGAAGCTCAAAAGTCGTGTGGAAACTTAATTGATGAAGGACTTAATTTCAGGGCTTTATGCTTACCAAACGACAGCCATTTAGAAATGGAACCAAAATTGTACAAAATGCTTAGAAACACAAAGTGACATTTTTTGTGGAATACATACTTATTGGTGATAGGTGTATCCACCTCAGCTGCACAATGTCGATCATGTAACGTCATATAAATTAATTAGCTTCCATCAATCAAATTCCTACGTGAAGAAACTGGAGTTTGAGACATTTTCCGTTTGAGCCCTCTCTTGAAGTAGTTTCTGTGTCTGCTTACCAGTGCTTTGTAACGACGTAATGTACAACCGTCATGATACATTAAACACACCCAGATACAACGTTACCATGGGAGGAACGGCTAATACATGACTATTCATCGCTTTGTCGCCCAAAAAAACGGACGCCTTTTCAAGTTCTCATGGCCAGTCGTGAGGGTCAAGGGGTCATAACGCTCTGGACAACCCGGGACCGATCAGTTGAAAAAATACGACTGAGGGGAAGAGACCGGTTTTTTTCATATCGGGACAGACTATAGTGAAATAGTAACGTCCCGATATGGGAACCGTCTTCGGGACCGTCCGATGACAATGAGATCTTTATGTTAATACGGGTCAACCGACCTGAGCATTGTCACCTCGACCTGTGGAACTGAAGCCGAACGTTTCTTATCGAGAATTCAAATTGAATTCTTTTATGGTCGGAGACGGTTTTGTTAACATCTTCGTTAGCCGATCAGAAAGGCATAATTTTATTTTTACTGTTTAACACCACCTGCAGACAACACAGGACGTTACACAACCACCAGCTCCGATAGGATCAACAACTTTATTTGTATCACTCAATAACTACAATTGCAACCACAAGAAAGGGATCCACTAAGGAATGAAGGGGTCTCAGTCAGTGAATGAACGGGTTTTCCCGATTTTCTCTGGCAATTATTGGTCGATTTTGATGATTCCTGCGGCAATCTTTCAGTTTTTCAATTCCCTAGGTAGATGCACTGATAAATTTATGAAATTCTTGAAAATTCCAAATTTAGATACAATTTTTTACTTATTTTTTACTTTTGGATTAAAAAAAATGCATGGGTGTAGAGATTATAAAAATCGGAAGAATGCCACAAGAAACATGAAAATTGGATGAATATTCATTTTCCTGAGAAAACTGGGAAAAACTGTTGATGAAAATTGACCTGCTATGAGCTGGGGGTGGTGGGTGGCAATTTTGCTCCTAAAGACGGGGGGGGGAGGGGCTACCGAGCGCCAGATCGTATGAGATTAGACTAACCCACAACGAGGAAAAGGAACCTAAAACCGACTGAGACCCCATTAAGGTCCTTTAAAATCATAATTTCCACTCGAATTTTACGTTTTGGACCTATTTGAGGTCGATCCTGGGCTCAAATACCAACTTGAAATCGTTGTCCTGTTAAAGAAATGTACAGGGTGTTGAGGGGTTAGCTTCCAAACGGTCCCCTTTGAATTGCTTCAACGTCAGACAAACAGCAACGTGTTACCACACTCAAACGTGATTTTATTCGTCGTCCGCACACGTAAGTTCAGGTGAAGTAAACATTTTCAGTTTGCGGTTCAGCTGTGTTCACTGAGACTTGACTGTCGTGACAGTAACAGTCTTGACAGCCTGACGAATTCAAGAATGCAATTTGACAGGAAATGTTGCAAAAAATTTTCCGATGAAATAATTTTGGCACTTTTGATTTGTTAGTTTCGGTAGTTCAAAATTTACAAAATGAAAATATTTATATCAGCGATATGTTTACAGGTACCACCATCTTGCTTCCTCAGTATTCCTCAATATCGATGATGAGAAAGCTTTGTGTTCGTTAGCAGGTAGAATAAAGCTCCAAAAACTCACAAAATGCCAAAAACTATTTCGATTTTAGGAGGGCTAAATCTAATTTTTTAATTAAGTAATTTTTTTCTCCTTCGCATTTATGAAAGATTAATTAGTGGTTTGTAAGGATAGGTTGAAGAGCAGTCAGGAACATCTTTATCGTTGAAGTTGGCATCGAAAAGTTGACCTTCCTCATTAGTTAAATGGGAGCACAGATCTGAGGTGATGTAATTTGAAACTGACTTTGTATTTTGTATTTGATTCGTGGGTAATTTGATTTATTTGTTTATTTTCTTTATGACGTGCCACCTCCGTCTTCGAGGAATTATTCTTTTTAAACATAATTTACACTGCCTGAGATTGCGAGGAGCACGGCAAGTATTGTTCAGTGAGAGGATGTTGGTACAGTTGGAAGAATACAGAGCTCTATTATCTTCTACAATGAGAGAGCAAAATGGTGGCTACAGCTGAAAAGTTCATCGTTCAAAAGAGTTATGTGGTCAGATAACTTCATCATGTGAACCAATTATGGGACAAATCAGGGCTACCAACATCGCACCCATCATAGGACCTTGACATTTTTGTGTTAGTGTGTTGGCAGTACTGTGGTCCCAAGTACTGCCAAATATACTACTGACGTACATGAAGTTTATAAGTAGTCAAAATCTCTACAGGTGCCACTATTTTGCCTACTCAATATTTAAAATAAGAAAGTTCTTAGTTAGGCCCTCAAGAAATTTTCAAAATGCAAACAACAATAATGATTTTTGGAGTGCTTAATTTTATTTTTTAACCAATTAATTCATTTTTCATAACTATTATTTTCATTTATTTCTAATTTCTCATTTATTTTATTTATTTTTATTTTCTTGTTGCCCTTTGAAAAAATACAGAGCTCTTTATCTTCGACAGTGACGTGAAATTATCGAATCAGCCTCTGCCGAATTCATGCAAATTTTCATAAAAAAATTCTGATTTTCGAACTCTTGTATGCCAAACCGCATGTTTTAATTCGCTTGGGTTACCGTCACGACTGTCAAGTCTCAGAGAACGCAGCTGAAACCGCAAACTGTCCGCCTCACGTGTGAACTTCACCTGAACTCACGTGAGCGGATGACCGTGAGACCGAGAAATTCCGATCGTGGGCGGTGAATTATCCAAGAAACGGAATCATGCGGGCAACTTTCTTGAGGCCCTCGCTCGGGATTCAATTTTTTCCCTGCCTGCACTTCGCCTATCGCCTACCTTTGACTCGTTAATCTATGCAAATGCGGCGTGTCGTACATGTACGCGGAAAAAAACTCGAGTCGGAGCCTTGATTTAGAACATGTTTTCCGATAACTGGGAGAAGTTGATTAATTTGTAGGTACGCAGAGTTTACCGCTACTCGTGAAGTTTTTGTGCGATTATCCCGCGTTGTAGAAGAAGAGTTACATGAATTACATGTAACAGCAGCGATTCCCTTTGTAAGGGAATAGTCACCTGCTGCCTAGTTACCTCCATAGTCTCATTGGCATCGATTACCTGAGTTACTTTCAGCCTGAAATTGGCATTAATCCCCGAAATTGCATAAAACGTGTTGGAAACTGTTACAGAATAAAATTTTAGGATAAACACTCTATCTACTCAGCCGAAGCATTTGCTTCTAAGAGGCTTTAAAGTACCAGCCTTGGCATCTAACGTTTACAACCCCCACGCCATAAGAGTCCTGTCAATAATCAAGGCAAATAAATTCTACCAAAAACCTGGGATGTATCGAAAAAGAAAAGTTGAATGGAGCAAATACTGCTACTGGCTGGAGTATCAACTCAACTCATATGGATTGGAGGCCATTATGACACCCCTGGTACGCGATCGTCGTGGACTCAGTGAGTTCCCTGCTTCTGATCTCAACAGGTGGATGAAACTGCAGCAGAAAACACCTGGAATGACTTCCACTCTGATTACGGACAAGAAGGAAGTTCCCTTATCCATCCGCAAATCCGCGTTTTTCGGAATTGCTAGCCCGTTCAAAACGTTTCCACAGGGTCGTATTAGGACTGGGGAGTGGCCATTGCACCACAAAGATGCACATTGAAAGACCCCTGCTCGATAGACGAGGATGTTGAGGATATAATTAATTATGGAGTGCCCTTAATAAAGAGTTTGCCGTTCGCCATTGCCAATCAATAGATTGCAGTGGCTAATTCACTCTTTGAATATACGAGTATGTCAGAAAGAGCATTTTTTCTAACTTTACCTAGACGTACGTCGTCTGCGGAAATCTTCTAGTCTCCCTATGATATGCAAGAACATAACGGGCTCACTATTTAGCGGCAATGATTTTATTAAATAGTGATTTACTGCCTAGCGCAAACGCTCTGCAAAAACCATTTCATTCTCATCAAACAATTGACAAGGTCCCCCTTCTTGCCACTATTGGATTCACTCAGGCAGATTGATTTATCACAAGCTACATTGATTGGAATGTACTGATATCATCATAAATCTCTTATGCACAATTGAAGATGATTCCAGCTCATGAAAGACGACTTCACGATGGATGAAGCTAGGAAAACTTGAATCTGAAGATGATAATC
Organism: Apolygus lucorum; assembly: GCA_009739505.2. Lineage (NCBI taxonomy): Eukaryota > Metazoa > Arthropoda > Insecta > Hemiptera > Miridae > Apolygus > Apolygus lucorum. The sequence goes on along the minus strand of CM019179.2, from coordinate 34,611,926 downwards.
GCTCATTAGAGGTCCCCCGAAACGAAACGACTTCTGCTCTGCTAACCCCCATAACCGCCGGTTACGCCCTTGAAAATCGTGGCAGGCTCCAATTAATCGCTCTCCGTACGCGCCAGGTCTGGAAAAAAAAGCTCAATTATTATTAAACTTAACTCAATGGATAGGATCGCCCGTTTAATTAGCAAGACAGTTTATTTTGTTTAATAACCGAAAAAGAATACCTAATTCCATCCAGAACGCAAACGAGTGAGGCTGGAGAAATTTCCAAGCTTGATGCCTTTTTCACAACACGTGGTATTCAGTTGAAATCCACAAACTAAGTGTTGATAGATAGAGTAGGAGAGGTTTGGTTTGGCACAACATGGATACGACATATTTTTTGTTTGGCACTCCCTCTACAGAAGAAGTGTTTTTGGGAGATATCTCCTTCTTGTAATGACAGTTCGTTCATCCTAATTTAATTTCCTCACAATCATTCACGGTGCATCACATTTAAGCGCTTAGAGATAAACAGGAGATAAATAGTATTTATCCCAAATTATGGGTTTTCTTCATCGCTCTCTCAGATGATCTGAGTGCAATCATTTCCAGTAGTTTCCAACTGAAAGTGTATCAAATGTTAGTGCTTCACGGTGAACATGAAGAAAGTTAGCTTGCATTTTTCACACAGCTGATCTGACTTCATTTCAAGTTCATGCAATCAACAGGAGATATAAGTTTTCTTCATCGCTCTTTTAGCTGATTTGAGTTCTCTCAACTCCTCGCAATCACTCCCGGCAGTTTCAACCACTGGAAGTGTATCAAATTTTTTTAATCTCTTCTAGTGGTCTTCATGAGGCTGATACATGCTGGCGTTGGGTATAACGAAGATTAATAGCCAGTGAAACAGAACTTTGTCTCAAGAACAGTGAACTAGATGATGCTTTGTTTTTTGATAGGTTGTAGCAGTTTTCTCTTGTTCATTCTTCTATTGTTCGAAAAAACACATTTCTGATTTGAGTTCTGCACATCGGCACTCCCTTTACAGAAGATGTGTTTTTGGGAGATATCTCCTTCTTGTAATGACAGTTCGTTCATCCTGATTTAATTTCCTCACATTCACGGTGCATCACATTTTAGCGCTCAGAGATAAACGGGAAATAAATAATATTTATCCCATATTATGGGTTTTCTTCATCGCTCTCTCAGATGATATGAGTGCAATCATTTCCAGTAGTTTCCAACTGAAAGTGTATAAAATGTTAGTGCTTCACGGTGAACATGAAGAAAGTTAGCTTGCATTTTTCACACAGCTGATCTGACTTGGTGATTCCCAATCATTTCAAGTTCATGCAATAAACAGGAGATATAAGTTTTCTTCATCGCTCTTTTAGCTGATTTGAGTTCTCTCAACTCCTTGCAATCACTCCCGGCAATTTCAACCACTGGAAGTGTATCAATTTTTTTAAATCTCTTCTAGTGGTTTTCATGAGGCTGATACATGCTGGCGTTAGGTGTAACGAAGATTAATAGCCAGTGAAACAGAACATTGTCTCAAGAACTGTGAAATAGATGATGCTTTGTTTTTTTTAAATGTTGTAGCAGTTCTCTCTCGTTCGTTCTTCTATTGTTCACAAAAACACATTTCTGATTGGTACAAAAAAATTAATGTTTGTCACAGCAAGAAATTTTTGTTTTGGAATGAATCTCATATTTGCGCAAATTCAGTAACATAACTGGTGAACCATAAGACCCGAATCTACCAAGCTATATAAACATAAATTGTGTTGATGGTTGAAATACTGAAAATTATTAATAATTATATAATATTAGTAGCTCGGATTACTCCCATTAAGAATACTTTTGTCTTTTTAAGAATCCCATACTTTTATGAGACACTCATCCATATGATTATTATACACATACGTTATTATCGATAGTTGTTATAAATCACTGGTAGATAGTATAAAACGCACTGGAAAGTTGGGTTATGCGATAATGGATTTGCTTGCATTGCTGTCCTCAGTACCCTCGGGCGATATTATTCTGGTATTTCCATCCGCGCTCACATTCTGTAGTGCAATTTTAAATCATATACACTCAATCACTTCGTCATTTAGTTAAACGGGTGCCTCCAGGCCGCCAATTGATACGCTAACCGTGAAAAAAAAAATTCGAACCCGTTTAAGCGAAGGTCTCATTCCCTCCGGGGTCTAAGTGGGAATCATTATTAGGGAATTCAACGGTCGGTCATGGAGAGTTTAAACGGACGGGTCGTGAATCACAGATCTCATCAGGCTCGCGCATAAAGTAGTGTAATTAACTTTACTGTATATATCATGCTAACGACCGGCGCTAAAAACCGATGTTGCAGGAAGTGAGAACGCCCTGGCGCACTGCGTAGCCTTGCAAACCGCAAACTATTTATTGTTGCAGTCTGCGCATTATCCTGTCACGGAGATTATCAGCAGATAAAGCTTAATATGGGATGAGGTTCCGTCGTTCTAAGCAATCAATGCCATTTTATCGGCATATTTTAGCTGATTGGTAACGATTTATCGCTTGAAAGGGCAATCCAAGGCGATCCAGGGCGGTGATTTTTCATATGACTACTCGGGCATTTCTGCACTATTAAAAAAAAAAGAAGTTGGTTCTAAAATTTGGAATCGAAGATTATTGTGTCATTTATAGCCTGAAAAAAATTGATAACCCTGCTATCGGCAAGCAGTACATTTCAGATCATTGGTTCCGTTGGTTTCTCTTCCTTTCAAATGTTTTTAGACTATTTTCACAAATGCTCAGCCTCAGCAGCCAGATAAATCGGTAGGAATAGCTTACGGTCAATTTCATCCCAAGCTAATTTTCCAAAATTTCATTTCTCGACGCTAAGTGGTGCTTGTAGTGTTCAGATCTTGTTTCGTTGCAGTCTGGGTGATGAATGGATGGTCCCACCTAATGGTATTATATCTGGAGTAATCTCGCTGCTGTGCATTTGTGATTGGACACCCTTCAAACGACGAAATCTACAGGACATTTATTTGATTTAATTTGGAAGATAGCGGAGGCTTCATACCATTTCCAATTTAAGAACGTTTTGAAATTGCAGTGTTGTGATATTTCAAAAATAAATAATTTTGTTATTATAAAACGGTCCATTCATCAATGACTTAAAGCTTGAGAAGATGTTCAAATTTTCGACTACCGATCGAGCTGAAACTCAAGATAAAGAAGTGCAGCATAAATATTCCGAGATCGTGATTGAGTGTTTTCATGTTTCCATCGAAAACATTCGAGCAAAACGACATTAGATGTATTTTTTCTACTTTTTCTGCTGGATGACATTGTCAGCTCTTCTGTTCGTACCAATATAGGTAATATATTATGCAAACGGCTGCAGCAATGTTTATAACAGTCTAACTATTAATGAAGAGAGAGGAAAAATATTGCTGATAAAGGGAGGTCATAATTCATATAATCATAATTCGTCGTTCACGCTGACTTAAAAAGTAGGATCGTAATGGCTTGACATTTGTATGAGAGAGGTCGTTTGATGTGCATCTGAAATGATTTATGAAGAGTTTATTCATACGAGACCGTTACAGAAGTCAAAGTACTCAGTAGGTCATCACAAATTCATTATAGTCATAGCCCAAGGAATAATATGAATTTTTGCATAGTTCTTCTGAATTATACATGTATGTTTTAGTATCTTTACATTGTTTCTCATAACATATTAATTTATGTATGGGTTTTTTAGTAGGTATTTCCATATCGAGTTGAAGTATTCTAGAGACCTAATTAGTTGTTTTGTAGAAAATTGTAGTTTATTATCTTCTGCAATTTACCAACAATAATAATTATTTCTCGGTTAATTGCGAATTTAATGGATGTTTGAAGAAACTAGTAGTATCGAATGGAGAGTTTAGAAAGCCGATAGTTGGAAGCTGGGAACAGCAGGCTTCCCAGTAACTTGGCCGAAGGTCGAGTGGGGTCAATTAAGTGTGGCCGGGCCGCTAATTTTCATGCGGCTCTCGCTGGGACCCAACTGTGAAGGACTGGGATGTAGTTGCGCCGATTGCCTGACACTTGAGCTCAAGAAGCAAAAGAATCTCTCGTCTTGTAGGTACTTGAGTGCCGAAATCAGAAGAAACGAAAGAAGTGTACAAGGAAGCTGCAGGAGTGTTTATCATATTTTCGGTAGGGAATCACATATTTATTCTCATTTCCGATAGTTATCATCAATCTAGAACTGTAGGCACGCTTCTCTCCGTCGTCATACGGACTACCTGTAAGGAACTTCGAGGCAACTGTGAATCATATTCCGATGTCATACATTCGCAACTCATGCAGTATCCTTTGTATTAGTGTGGTGAATTTCAAAGAGATTAATACAACAATATGCAGTGAGCATGTCATTAGTGGGTTAAATAATGACTGGTTATCTGAAATACTTTGTCAGCACTGTCAAGCAAAAATTTAGTCTCTCGGGATCTGAGTAGTACTGAAATCAGTTAAAATAGATTCGTCATATCAGGTAACAAGTAGCAACTTGGTTGTAAATTTGGAAATTAAACATTCAAGAAAAATATAGAAACATTATTAAATAATCAAAACCGAGAAATATAACCACCTAATTTGGATGCAATAATAGTTACAAAATAAAATACTTCGCCGTTCGTATTACGTTCGAAAAAAATTCTGATAAATATTGATTTTATTGAAACGAATGAGGACCCAGAGCTTGGAAGGACAAACCGTTCTTTTCCTATAGGTCTCAAGAATTGATGGATAAATTAATCAGAATACAAGTGGCCCGCCACGTGTAAAGCGATCATTAGAAGATGCTAGTTCACAGTTGGCCCGCTAGGATGGAGTAGAGGCTGGCAATTTGACTCGTTCGGTATTCATGTAACTCAGTTGGGAGAGTCATGTCATTTCGTTATGAAGGCACCCACAACTCTCAATTATGATATTGTAAGAAGGTAGACACTTTTTAGACACATCTGAAAAGGCTGACGCTGAAAGAGTAAATTCGACTACATCGACCAATGGAAAAGTCGTATTCTTTACTATGTATAATAATTTGTATTTGATAATATTGATTGATTTGGTGAAAACACCCAATCTATTTGTTGCTTTCAACTTTGTATATGTTTTGGGAAATGAACATGAGTTTACCTTGGCACACTTCTTTGTATAACGATTAATTATCAATATTGAGTACTTGCATCTGCGATATTATACCTTTGAAGGTTCACTTAGAGGCCAAATCGTGAGGTAGACTGAAATGATGGAAAAATGATCATCGGAAGCTGTAGACAAGAACGAGAGGAGCCTACTTGGTAGAAACGACCTTGGAAATCTCGTTGACATGAACTTGGTCGATTACCGTTCATTAAATCGTGGTACACGAGTGACCGTTGTCGGTACAAAACCGGGACCTTGAAAGGCGCGGAATTCGGCTTTGATCGGGAGGTCAGCAGGTGGAAAGGGCCCAGAGGGGGCCCCAAGCCCGGGAGCTCTGGCCTGTCAGAGTGAGACATCGTGCTGGCCTGCGGGTGAAACTGCCCTATTGATCTGCTTGGATGAACCCTCATCAGGTGACTGGTTCCAGAGGTCCGCTCTGGGCTGTTTATCCGATACGATCTATCCCGGCTACCGGGTGAACGCGGCTGGTTGAGCGATGGTGGCCATTTGCGGTCCTGACTTGGGAGCTGATCTCCAGACGCATCCATCAGCCTCCCGTTAAGAAGAATACGAGGCAATCAAAGGAATAAAGTGTCGACGGTTTGGTTCGAATCTGATTCATCACGAAATAGCGTCGGACCCATTTCAAACTGTAGAACCGCCCTTGATCTGTACATTCCCGGGCCATCGACGGGATTGTGGGAGGAGGGGGGAGGAGGGACCACATTGCCGTTGTGGGAGAACCAAAATTATGGTCAATATTGATAAAAATGCTATAAATAATTAATACTCACGCTAGGATCCACCAGGGGTGGAAATAATGAGCCAGTGCGAAATTTCCCATCAAAATCGATTCCACGGTTCAAAAGTTGAGCACTTCTACCAACAACTACGCACTGCGCACAATTCTCAAAATTTGCAATCCTTTTCCGGCGAACATACCGTTCAAACGTAGGTACCAAATTTGGTGAAATCCTGTGAAGCCATGACTGTGATCGGTTTCAGATAGACAAACATTCAAAGCAATTTATAATATTGTTGTGAAAACCTACTTCACATCGTAATTTAATCTGGACGCGCTTATATTACGTTTTTATCAAATAAAATAATTGAGAGCCGCGTACTTTTTTTTAGCAGGCTGTTCGCTTTATACTGGTCTTTAATTATTGTATTCGAGATATCTTAATTATTTGTATTGTGATGTGGCTTTTCTATTAGACAAGATTCCATTCTAATTCCCGCCAGTTCGGCTTCAAAAGTGACTGTTTCGAACAAATATAAATTGTGATTCCACAAGACGTGTTGCACAAGTTGACATTGTGAATCATCAATCATCCTTATGTTTGGTTGTTTGCTGCATAATGTCAACTTGTTCAACACATCTTGAGGAATCCAACGTCCTTCTCAACCCAAAACCCACACTATAATGAGAGTCTCGGAATATTATACCTTTTCATGCTTTAGGCCGAAAAATCATGAAGGTAAATCATGCTCATTAAAACCGTTGAGGAAAATGATTAGATCAGAAGTTAAAAACATTAATTTTATGAGCTCAAAAGCTAAGTTTTACCGGTAGTTATTTTAATGCGAGTGGGAGTTTGATCCGGGTGGGGTACAAATATTTTTACTTTATGCCAACCATTGCCATTTTAAGTTTATAATTACAGTTATAAATTCTACATCAGTGAAAACAAATCTCTTGATTTATAGTAGGAAGCGAAAAGGAAATTGATAGGCCTACAAGAAACGTTTACTTCAAGTTACCGCCACGGAGTAGTTAGGTTTACATCCTCATAATTTCCGACGCAGCATAATTTACATCATTCGCCATTAATCCAATTTATTGAATCCACCGACAGAGAGTATTTACCTTACTCATTACCAGGATCTACTAGACTCTTGATGTACGAAGGCCAACTTGTTCGTGCTACATATTTATCAGATTTAATATTCAGCTACTGGTCGGTATCGGAGAGACTTGGTAATCCTGGTAAGTGAAAAGCTACTGTTAAGTATGACGTTGGATGGCACGACAAATACATACAGAGCTGAAGCGTGATATAATCATCGAAATGTAGTGAGATTTGGAAGCAATGGCAGAACCTGTTCGAAGCGGCCTTTGAATGAGGAATTTCACCGAATTCTGTTTGCATTTTTCCTGAATAGTTAATGTTGTGAGATAGATGAAAATCGGGTTGATTTCGGAAAATAAGTCTCCTGTTATTTTTGGGAGACATCAAAATTTATGATTTCAAAAAATAAAATTAAAAAAATAAAAATAACCGGGAAAACGGACCTTTTCAATGTGAAGCGGAAACGCTTGCTGATTGGCTGTTTTGATCGCCATCTCCTCCCAGTGTTGCCTGATGGTACGACGAAATCGTACCTAAGAAGAAAGTTATCCAACAAAAACAGGGGAAATCAATTTTCCCCATCTTGCTTTTTCTATTTTTTTCCTCCAGTTTTTCGAATTCGATCTTAACTGGTTTTGTGAAATGTTGCATCTGAGGACTATAGATTTCACGATATCAGCGCTTCAAGCGGCCGTGAATGAACTATTCCAGGTTGACGTCATCCTCCCGGTTTTTTTTTTTAACGTTCATATTTTCTACACTGTTTTGTTTATTCGTAAATTAGGAAGTACGGGCTGAAAGTTTGTCGTAGGGGGTTTTTCGAGGTGCTGAATCCGATTTTGGGGTAAAAAACGGGAAATTCCGACATGGTGAAATTCCTCATCGTTTTGTTCAAAATAGATTCTCTCTTAGGGCTCAGATGTGAACACCCCAGAGATATCGTAAAACTGGTCTTAGAAGATATTGACTACTCATATTGAAATTTAAGTATCGCTGGTTGTGAAACTGATCCAATATAATCCTGATAACTTTGGTTTCTTTACTTTCCTTTTATCCTCTTGGGGCCAATTTCCTCACTTGGTTCCCTGTGTATCTGGTCCCTTGGGGTATACTGAGATTATCTTTCAGTTAGATATAGTTGTTGGCGTGTTGATGAGCACATTATACCTACTACACTCGGCAGCCATCGTTGTATTTTATGTTGTACTACGTTTTCCCTTCAACAAAATCCATTATCACCTCCATAGCCGATGTTTCAAGTCTCCCGTTGTAACTTGACATTTGAAAGTTTTACATCGAAGTCGTTTACTGCTACACTCTGGGAGTTGCCGTCTGATTTGTTTCCCCGTGAATCCTTAAACAGTTTTCACTGCAGCTTCGGCCCCGGTGGAGGCGCTATTTATATTCAATTCTGTTTGTACCGACAATCTCCGCTGGTGGATGGGGGAGGGGCTTTGCCCTTTACCTCGAGTCCCGGTACCGGTTTATGGGATAGGAGGCGGACACGCCGGTTGTTTAGTCTTTCGCCAAGTTCCTCTGATAGCCTTTGCTGTTATCGAATTATGAGAATACTGTAATTTTATGATGAAATGAATGAGAGGCTCTGTGAGCATCTCGAGTGTGTAGCTTTTATGGGAATTTCATGTTGATATACTAGAAATGGATCAGGAGGTCATGAAACAGCTAACCCTTACTGGTTTTATTTTAGTGATACTAAGAATGCTAAGTGATGGCACTTTAAGATTATTCTTTACCACAAATTCATGGAAATTCCATGTTGATTAATGGAAATAGTTTAGGATGCAAACCAAAAGGAAGGGTAGTCAAGGAAGTCCTTTCTGCTTAGTTGTGAATGCTGCAGAACAAGTACTTAACTGATGACGACGAAAGGCTGCAAACTCATTGAGTGATGACATCCCAAGTTTCTCCCTCATAGGTTCTCCATCCGTTTTATGGTTAAACGAGGAGGCTTCACATGCAACTTGATTAGGTGAGTTTTTATGCGATCTTAAAATTGATACGCTGGAAATTATCAGGGAGTCACGAATGAGGATAATAATCCATGACAATCGCTATCTTCGCCTGTTTGATTTGATGGTGTATGATTGATAACTGGTGATCAGAATAGATTGCTTACTCATTGAGTGACAGCATTCTCAGACATTTCTTTGATGACACAGCATACAGAGTGACTGATGATAAGATGTCAAAACGGTGAGAGGTGTTGGTGCACCTCAAATGCAACAAAAAAGTACCTCTTCACCCAGGTACGATTCTCAACTTTATGTGATAAATTGCGAAAGTTGTGCTTTTTTGGGAAAAATGTGATTTTTTGCGTAAAACGAACCATGTCACGAAGGGAGGGGGTGAGTGGGAGGCGGAATAGATGGTGACCCTTCGTACAACCCAGAACCTAAGGCTGAAACGATGATTTCGTTGAAAAATTGATGTTTCTCCAAGATTTTATGAGCTTTTCAATAGGTATGTTTTTTAAGTTACGTTTTTAACACACACACAAAAAAAACACAAATTTTGCCATTTTTACGTTTGAGAATTGGTCATGGGTCAAGAAGAGCTCTTTTGCTACATTTGAGGTGCACAAACACCTCTCAGCGTTTGGACTTTTTATCACCAGTTATCTTGTATAAGCATCTACAGTGTAAGTGTGGAACTATTATGAAATTTGCACCCAAAGGCTTCAAGAAACAATTTGGAACTTACATAAAAACAGAATGGAAATGAGGAATATGTATAGAACAGAAAAATCTCCTTAGAGCACAAAAAAATGAGGAACATGAGTGGAACAGAAAAATCTCCTTAGAACACAAAAAATAGGAAGTTTGATAGGTATACCATAACTGTAAGGTGTCAATGAGACGATTAGAAGGAATGTGACCATTCAAGCTATTACTCAGGATCCAATGCGGTTGCGTCACTGAGTTGTTTTTTCTAGAAATAAGGCAAGCATCAAGTACTGACAGGATCTAATGGTCGACTCCGAAACCAAACCTGAACTACTCAATGTGATCTTGAATCGCACATTATTTCGCAGATAGATTGAAATCGGATATTTAAAACGGCTCTCGCTAATCCCAACAGAGCAATTGACCACTTCTGGATATGGAGAAATATTTACATGAATTTGAAATTAATCGAACCGTTTCAAGGAAAACGATGAAAGCATACTTATGTAGGCACGTAAATGGACGCCGACTGAAGTGATGGTTGTTAGATTCCATTAGGTTCGCGCTCATGTGTGTAATCATAGCTCACTGACAACCGTTCCTTACCGCGAAGAGGAATTTATAAGGGAAGCTCTCGCTCCCACGATTCATCTTGTTCACCGTCGCGTGATCTACTGGTAAAAAAGCGAAGGCGTAAACGGCATCCGCACAAACGTGAAACCTCCGAGGGTTGACAAGGCTCCGAGAAGTAACGGATTGATTCATTGAATCCATTGGAAAGGTATACTGCCAGATGTTGAAAGGAAAATTCATACCGCGTTTCTCGCAATTAAAGGTCGGAGATACCTGATGCTTGGTATTAGACGCCTGATTAGGTTGTCCAACTTTCTGTTCCACCTGATTTATGAGTTGGAGATTCCAATGTACGAGTGGCTATTATATAAATTAAAAATGTGGTCACTGGGATCTCACACACCATAAGCCGATGCTAAAATAATGAGGAAAAAATGTGTGTTTCTAGGATAGGAAGATGAGCCAATTGATCAAAAATGTCGTTGTATGTAACGTTGCTGCGATTATCATGTAATTACGCGAGACCCTCATTCCCTTAAATTGAAAAGAAGGTAAAGGAAGGTGTAGTATAATATTGTACTCCAAGTTCTTACAAAATTGCTTAAAAGTTTTCATGATTGTGATCGAGTTTGCCTAAAAACCATCCAAATGAAACCTCTTGAGAAGCCTCGACTCAGTGGCTTCTATAATTTAGTAGCCTTGGTACAATTTCAGGATTGGAGAGATCGCTTTTCTGATTGATAACGCACAATTTAAAAATTCAACCATAACCACACATTCATACATTCCCTCATGGAGGGAATTTTACCGAATAGGTTAAGTAAGACTTGCTATTCATATTGCTGGTTAATCACTAAGATAAACGCATAATTTGAGTGGGACAAATAGTTTGAATTCCCGCAAAGATTGTTTTCTTGAAATTATTATCTATAGTATCTCCTGAAATAATTATTTTTAAAATAACAAGTAATTTTTAATAAATACATGAAATAATAATTGTTCGAATATGTTTTTAAAAATGTTACTATAGTAGGTAGGTACTTAAGGTGAGTTTAGATGAGCGACTGAAATTGCCGAAACCCGGAAATTCCGAGCAATTAAATTGCCAACTAAAAATGTATACTTTCATATTTGAATATATATTTACAAAAGTATAATTCAATCAATTATCGTATTTCCTTGTGAATTCTTTGAATGTCACCTTCCTCCCTATCTCTCCACAAGAAAATTGCCGAAAACGAGCAATTGAAGCTCACTGGCGATGGACTTCAAAAATTGCCGGAAAAAAGTTGCCGGCTTCACGACAATATGGAGCAACACCAGGCAATTATTGCCGGAGACTCTATCTCTCTCCCAGTAGGGAAAAAATTGTCCGAACGGAGGGGAAAAATTGCCTGAATTGCCGGGCAATTTTTTCTTGAAGCCGCAATCCTCGTTTGAGCAATAATTGCCGTAAAAAGTTGCTTGTCTAAACGTACCTTTACTTATTAGTGAATAAAACCATGTTGAATAGAACAATATTCAAGTACCTATCAATACAGAATTATGTAAATTTAAGAACTATCGGACAATAATTAGTATCCTTGAATAATTTATTTACTAGTTAGTGTAAAAAGCAGTATCAAGTGTAAAATCAATTGAGGCCTGGAGGTCAATGGACCAACTGAGGGGTTGAGCACACAAGGGAAACCAAATGACGTGCAGATGTAATAGTTTGAATTGACACGTCACATGTTTATAAGGCGAAGGGGGTGAAAGAGAAGAGGAAATTATGTCAAGTCAAGCTGGTTTACTGTTAGGTATGTTAATTTAATCAGATCTGATTCGAAGCATCGGCGGGGGGTTTTTGGATATCGTTTCCACGGGAACATCCAAGCGGGAGATGTTATGGAAACGGATGTTGAGGCGGGAACCACCGGTATAATCAGGTAAATAGGGGACCGGGATGAGATGGTACAGACGAAGCAAGGAAAGTAGGAGAAGAGCGCAGTGGGTCCTGACCCCTTCTGGGGCCCTGGGTCAGAGGGGCGACCTTTCTCCCGGGTGGATCCACCCATAATTAGCCATACACGCCCGAAGACTTCTCGACGAAGGCGGAGGGCGGTCTTTGCGAAGGGAAGAAAATAAAACGAGAAGGAGAAAGAGGTAAAAAAATCCGAAAATCCTCTTCACTGTGATGCCCTGCTATGCATAAAACATTAAATCCTTAGGCTGTTTCCACCTTTATCAGCCGAAGGAGAAACCGTACGATGTGCAAGGAGAGACCAGATATAGTGGAACTTGTACGTAGGGAACGGGAAAGTTGGGATAGCATCTCTCTTGTTCCCCCGCAGCATCTCCAAGCTGGCTGATTGAATATCCTCTGCTCAAACTCTATAGCACCGCTGTTGTCAGCAACGTTTCACGTCTACGAATCTACTCGTATATGAGATCAAGATCATGTGTACCGTTGAGCAATTGTGGAATCTGCTGCAGGAGTTTTCATCAGAAATCGTGAAACCTCAATCATTCCAATTATAGCAACTATCTAGGTGCGAGGAGTTCTATTTATTTGGCCTAGAGTGGTAAATTCTATCATCAATAAATCACAGTACATAGTTTGATACATACAAAACTCATTTTCAAGCTGCATACTATCAACTAATACTAAATTCAGTTGAGAAAACACCTCGTGGTGTCTGTGCGCAGGATGCTGAGGATCTCCATTTAAGAATTGGATAAGGATGAAGGGCCTCATTGTCATAGACTTATTACTGCAGAATCGGTTGAACTACATTTTCATGGCTATAAGACGGCATTGCAATGATATCATCTTACCAATTACTTTATTCAGTACAATTTTGCTGCATACTTGAATAACTCCCTGTTACAAGGCCAAATTCCTCTATCAAACAGTTACAAAGACGAAAATCATCCATTCTAGTTGTTAATGTGATTCGTTTTTTCTGATTTCAGCGGTCCAGCGGGGAAGAGTACCTCCCAGCCAGCCTCCGAGTCTTCCCGGGCAGTTTTCGCTGACCAACGGAGAAGCCGCCATGTCTGCCGCGGCTGCTGCCGCAGCAGCGGCGGCGGGCTTCAACGGCCATTCCTACCTTTCCTCCTACATCAGCCTGCTGCTGAGAGCAGAGCCCTACCCCACCTCGCGGTACGGCCAGTGCATGCAGCCCAACAACATCATGGGCATAGATAATATATGCGAGCTGGCCGCCCGACTACTGTTCTCAGCAGTTGAGTGGGCTCGGAACATTCCTTTTTTTCCTGACCTCCAGGTAAGAATCATCTCATTTACCACCAGGCTATTGGAATTGGCTTGACTTTTTTTGTAAACAACACACCCGCTTCAGTTGGTCCATCACACAATAATTTTCCATAATAATAATTATGTACATATATTTTCTTCATCACCTCAAACTATTATTTTTATTTTCCTTTAAGATTTTATAACTACATCTATAAATTAGTTTTATATAATTTATAATAACCTAATATACCTTATTTTTATGATATATAACCAAGTAATTAAGTGAAAATTTAAAGTTATCTTTATTGAAATATCCAGTAAGTACATGAGATCGCACCTTCTTCTGTTATCACTGAGTTTCAGAAAAATTATCTACAATTCCAAGACAAAACTACACTAACATTCCACTAAAACAGCCCTGAGTTGGCCTAAGTTTCTTTTTATAATTGATGATTCATTGTTGTTCAAACATTCATTAAAAGTTATTCTGTTGCAGCACCACTAATATCAGCTGTAAAGGAATCTCAGAGCTTTCTTGTCTTTTTCTTTCTTGATAAAGCTGCGAATCTTTGAGTCCAAATCTTAGTTTTACAATATTTTGCTCAGTTTCATTCTTCTTGAATCAAGCTTCTTCCAACTTACAACATTCTTCCAGATTTATACACATCAGTGTTTTTAGAGACATTTATTCATCAAACCACTCATTCCTATTATATTTTTTACTGCCTATTTCAGTAGACATATATACTGTCCTGTTATTTCAACTTTCCTGGTCTCCAAACTATCTTTTCACCTGCCTGCATTTTGCTTAACACTCATTTTCACAAACTTTGGGTTTCCTAATGGACTCATGGTGGTTTTTCCTTCCAAAAAACTTTCTTCCACCTTCTTCCAACCTGCCGGCTTCGCTTCTGTCGAGATTTTGGTGAGACGAGAAGGTAAGGTAGCGATGATAGTCGTGGCACGCATCCAAGGTCATGTCATCATGTCAGCAGGGAAGTATAACTACGCGGCAGCATCACTTGGTTCCAAAACATAGGTTATCAATCCTATGGGTACGTCTAAATTCAGACATCTAATTGACACTGTAGGCCCAACTTGCTGTACGTAATAATAGAAGGGTGCTTGAAGGAAGCAATAAGTATCCCCTGAATCTTGGATCATAAATCGTATCCGTTTGATCAAGTAGTTCTACTTTTTTAATCATCAATACAGTTACAGACTCATGCTAGTTCTTCTAGCTTTAAAGCGTACATTGTGGCACATCTTTCACAATTTTCAAATTCTTATGTCTTCTGTGTGGTGTGGAATCAATTGATGCTTGCAGATAGACTGTTATAACCTTCCTTTTCTCTTTTCCATGGCCTGCCATTGTTTCTTACATCATTTTTCCGATCATCCAGGTGACCGACCAAGTGGCTCTCCTCAGACTCGTCTGGAGCGAGCTCTTCGTCCTCAACGCCTCCCAGTGTTCGATGCCCCTTCACGTGGCGCCCCTCCTGGCTGCAGCGGGTCTGCACGCCTCCCCCATGGCGGCCGACAGGGTCGTCGCCTTCATGGACCACATCCGAATCTTCCAGGAACAAGTGGAGAAGCTCAAGGCTCTCCACGTCGATTCCGCCGAGTACTCCTGCCTCAAAGCCATCGTCCTCTTCACGACGGGTGAGTTCATCTCTCATTTCATCATTATTTTATGATACCTTCACAATAGCTACGAAAATATCGAATCTGCTCATGAAATTGCTGAAAATCAGTAGGTATTATATCGATACCTTAAAGCACAAAGGCGCTATGTCCATCCACCTTCCAAATTTTTAAATTTTTTTCAATTTCAGAAAAACTCAAATTCAACAAATCTATTAATGGCCTTCTTGACGATTATAGCTTAAAAATTAATTGAAGAAATTAAATAGTTTAGTGTAGTTAAGCCATTATGTTAGGAATAGTGCACTAGTGAAAACATCTTTTGCGTTTTTGGAAAACTCCGTTTTTGGACATAGCGCATTTGTGCTTTAAGGTATCGATGTAAATCTATCCATTTATATTAATTGTAGTCTCAATTAATTCTTGTATTAGTCTTGAGCTACTCCTCAATCCTGTGGGGATCTAAATTAGTCAACCTCAGTATTTTCTATAATCGTACGGTTATGACCTGAGTCAAGAAGTTGGCTCATTCGGTCACGCATTCAAGAAATTTAATTAATTAGCTATAAATACCTACTGGGTAGGCCACTGGTATAAATGTTGACTTCGAGTAAAAACTACTTCACATCATTTCAAGGCAATAATTAAATGGTAAAATAATATTTACGGCCTGCGTAGTTCTGATCGTAGCGAAAACGTACCACGCTGTAGTGATCGTGACAGTGAATAGAGGTCAGAAATTATCATTTATCACCAACGCAGTGACGACAGAATTGTGGGATTTAAAAGATGGTCGCCGCGCATGCTCAGCCACCTGCCCCAATATTTGAATTCTTTTTCGTGACTCTTAGATGTTCCTTTCCGTATTTTATCGTCCCCATAATGGTGTCCACACAGCTGCCGTCTTGTACAATCTTGGTTTATAGGGGTCCGCGCGCGACCTGTCGTATATAAGATCCTCCATTCCGTTTTTCACTCAGAGTTGTTTACCTTTCGACGATAGTAGCTACTGTTGGTTTTTATATCACTATCAGAACATACATCTAAATGAAACTGTTTGTTTTTCTGCTCGCTACAGTTCATTTTAAAATGTTTCTTAGTAATAAAAACTAAGTCTGAATCCAGTCTGACAAAGCTTCTTTGTATCATAGTATGATTGTAGACTATCCTACTGCAATGGAATTGACAGGAAACAGGCAATTAAATCGGATTATTACTAACAATTAAACCCATAACGAAAATATGAATTTATTTTTTCATTTGAAAGGAATTTGAATACTATGAAACTTTCACAACCAACATAACAAGAAAATTATACGGATTTATACGAGTAGTATGTAGGAAGTATAATCCACAAGGCGTGGTAAATTGCTACCATGGTATCAAAATCACCATATTTCTTCTTTTGGAACTGTAATTAAATTTCTTGGCTGTAATTAACAGTGATCAACACTCCGGCTAACCTAGTTTATTGATGATGAAGCGGGATGAACGTTGACACACAATTAGGATTAGTTGTTGCGTTGAAAGAACATATCTCCCAAGGTGTCGACGATATAAACGTGAGAAAACCAGAGATTGGTTCCACTACATATCGAAGCAAATAGGTCACAGGGGCAAGCTGAACACAATAATTCCTTATCTGTAAATACATTCCTTAACTGTAAAGTCCATTACAGTTGTGTCCATTTTTGTCAAGTTTTACTACAGCGATTAGATCGTAAAAGCGCTTACTTCAGGTAGTAATGCGTGCAAATTACGTCCAAGGTTTCTTCGATAACACAAAAAAACTTGAGGCCAGTCAGGAAAATAAACTCAGGCTTCGATCACTATCTGTATTCTGTGGGGGAGCCAGAACTGACCTAACAGGGAACTATTCGACTAGACTATCAACTATGAAGACAGTGAAAAGACCTTGTCAATCTCACCAGCCTTCAATGTACTCGTAACTTGGGTTTCAACTTTCTTTTAAATGTTTTCTGGAGACTATCTTGTTTTTGCCTACTTAATTTTATAGTAGACGAAGTTTGCTCCACCACCCAACACCACTGAATGTTTTGAATGCTTTGAAAACAAAGAACCTTGACTAGTTACTCGATAGATCCCTAAATTGACCTACATCAATCGCTTCGATGGAGGACGTTTTTTCTTTCATAACAGATTTTTTTCTGTATGACTATTAATTTAATTTCGATGGAATTCATAGACAACATAATTAGAGCCATCCTCTGAATACTCTCAAAATGTAGGAATCTAGGACGTCTAAGGACATCCGGACCTATGGCCCCCTATTCATAATAAGGAACAGAGCCAGTTTCCCTTATCAAGCGACTTGAGTTTCGAAGTTCTCTCGGTACATTCTCTATTAAATTTTTTTTTTTCCTTAGTATAAGCAATGGATATCTTCACCTGTGGATTTGGAATTTTTTCGTTTCGAGCTAAGAAAAATATGAGACAAATAAATAAGTTCACCCTTCAGAATTAACCTCGTTTTCATTGTCAATTTTGACTTCCATTGTCAGGTTTACGGTAACTTCTTAATGAGTCGGTTTACGTGATACACTTGTTGTACTGAAAGTTTCTGGAAGTAGAGATGTTATTCCCATAAATGGAGCAAACTTCTAGACAGCATTGTGGTTATCGCAATAGAACCCCCTCTGCGGACACATATTTCAGCCTATTCAACGCAAGTTCGGCCAAAGGGAGGAACTTTGTCCAGTCTCGTTGAAAACCACAAACATTGACGTAACCTTCCACTGACGTTTCAAGATGAATCGGAATAAGGAGTGGACAAGGGTTTCGCCTGTCCGGAGATATTGCTCTGGCGAGAGAAGGAAATGAGGTAGGTGGGACATCGGTATCTGCTGGGGCAAGATCGGGGAACTCCTTTCTGTTGGGTGGACATTGTCCCGTCCGCAGGCCTGACAAGATAAACCCCTGCCCAGGCCCCTGATGTGACGTATTTAAATTGAGATGGCTATCTCTCGTGGTTCTCTTAGTCACCAACCCCTTTGTCGCTTACTAGACACCCTCTCGTGTCGCACATTCGAGTCCTTCCAGCACGGGTTTCACCTCCGACCTGCGAGACTGCTTACTGATTACCAAATAAACGTGAGCAGATGGGAGAAAATTCAGTATAATCACGTCAGAAGGTACCTAATCCCGTAATCTACGCAAAATCATCAAAAATTAATTACCTATTTTCAATACCTCTCTGATTATAGCACCTGATTTCTGACGATTGATGGGCCAGTAGATGCAAGAATATTCAACAGAGATTTGACCTAATCTGCATAAATGTCAGTTTTATCATGCTCTCCTCCAACAACACGATGTCTGAAAGTTAACACGCTAGTAAAATCGAAAGTAAATGTCATTTGTTTGCGTTATTTTCTCATTGAAGCATGATTGGGTATATTTTTATGTACATATGTGCGCATTTTCGCGTATAAGTGGTTCGAGTTTTTGTAACATTCAAGTTTCAATTCGCCTCCTCACAACCAAAAGTAGGATAATCCAATTTTGTCGTTTTACAGGGATATTAATACATTAATACACTAATACAGGTGATTAATTTGTGGTCTGATTTTGACTTTTAAAAATTTATTTTGAGAGCGAGCCCCTAGATGTTTCCCGCACCAGTGATTATGAGACGTGATGAATTGCTTGAATGCCATGTGTCCTAATTTACGATGAATCAATTCCATCAAGATCGTCTCAGTATGAGTACCACTTTCCACGTGAAAAATCAAAGAATCATCAACGTAATGGGGAACAACTTCTCAATCCAATTTGTCAATTTAGATTAAGGGTGTCTCAGTCGGGAGTTGAAAAACTGAAATATTGCCGCTGGAATCATCAAAATCGAACAATAATTTTCAGAGAAATATGGGAAGAACATGGGAAAAACCGTTTATTCAGTACTTTTCCCCATTTCTCTCTGGCAATTATTGTTCGATTTTGATGATTCCGACGGCAATATTTCAGTTTTCCATTTCCCTAGGGCCGTGCAGTAATGAATTTCTAGAATCCTTTAAAATTTCAAATTTAGGTACAATTTTTTAAGTTTTTGCCCCTTCAATTTCAATGAATACTAAGAACGAACCGCGACCGACTGAGACGTGTTAACTATCAACATAATCGTGAAAATCATATATAATAAAATACTTAATAGATAACGTGATATATAACGTAGTATATCTAATAACGTGATATTCATTGATTTTAACACCACTAATTTCCTTTTGAGAGAACTATACTGCCTCCCATCTTGTTCCAATTTTTTGCTATACTCGTTTAAAGCCTTTCTTTTTTGTGGGGTGAGTACTAGTGTATTGAACAATGCTTCTTAAATGTTTCTATTTTGAAAAAAAGTGAGAGCGAATTTGCAGATAGGCTCTAGCCAGGCGGCTTCGATTGCGCTCACTTCTATTTCACTTTTTAACTTTTGAAACTCCCGTAAACGAGCGAACGTGAGGGAAAGGTATCGAGTTTTAGGGAAACTAGTGGGTTTTTTTTAGAATAAAATAACTTAATTGAACCGGTCGGGTGCGCCAACTGTTGCGTAAAACCTTATTAGGGCCGATTCCGCCATCACGATCGTAGATAAAAATGCTCCCGACAGAAAAAAACGGGAAAAAACGAAACTGGAAAAAATAAACAAATATCGCACGAGAAAACACAGGTAATTCTCCCGGTAGGAGAGGCCTGCTGGAAATCTCTCTCTCTCTCTGCGCATTCCCTGCATGTCCCGTAAAACGATGATGTCACAAACCTATTAATAAAACCGCTTGGGATCTACCACAACCGGTTCCCGAAGTCGAGGGCCCCCAGGGGGGCTGAGGGGACCCCAAGAGGATGCTTTGGAGAGAGAGAGAGATGAAATATACTACAGGGCGGGTTCGCAGATACGAAGACAGAGACGGGAGATGTGGAATAACAAAAGCGTACGGGAGAAATGGTAAGGGAGTTCTTCCTCGGGATGATGACAATCTCAGCCTGCTTTCACCGTCTATACTGACTCACCCGCGTCCATTAGCAAGCGGTTCCCACAGGCTCAGAGTTATGGTTTTGCTTCTTCTATTTGGAGTCTTCAGGGTGTGATTGGTTGATGGACTGATGATTAATACATGATGGATCGTGTGAGCTACGGGACTTTCTCCCTAATAAGAAATACAAACAGTGATCGATTAAAATGAAAACAAAAAATTAAGAAGTTCTAAATTATAAATAATCATCATGTAAAATGTAAAATAATCATTCTAAAATATAAATAAGTACGAATATAATCAACCAGATACAATAATTACGAAAAAGTTTGGCACAGTATTGATGATAATATCATCAATACTATGATGATATTACTTCTCACGTCTCTCTCTTGAAAAAGTCGTCTTAAGACACACCGAATAGAAAGACACTTTTTTATAGCAGGAGTGCTCTTCAATTAAATTAAGCATCTTGTGAGAAGCTGCAGACTCAAATGATACAAATGATGCTGAAAAGAGTGGAACCCAACAAGATCAGGGTGATGGCTGCAACATTGTCATGGCGTTGGGTGTGGTGCGGGAAAGGTGCCACGGAGTTGCGTGAGTTGGGCATCTCAGTAGGTATAGTCCGTGGTATTACCACCCGCGTCCTGCTAGGCTCATATCTGAATTGGTGGTCTTTCTATACTGTAGAGGCACTTACCTTAATCCCTCTCTCCCACCCCCACCTTCCTCATCATCCATCATCCCTAGGGCCGGCGTCGGGTGAGTCCTGGGAGTCCCCCCATTATATTTGATTTATTTATTTATTTTTATTTATGGCGTGCTCCCTCCGTCACAAAAGACAATTTGTCTTCGAGGGGAGTTAGAAAAAAAATACATTATACCTTCATCACTGTAAATGCAAAAACCGAAAATGTCCCACTCAATTTGCCTATTTTCGTGACTGTGGGAGAACAAAATTTCTCATCAAGCCTTTGATCCTATTCTTCCCACGGTACCGCCCTAATTTTACAGCATTATGAAAATCAATTCATCCAATGACGTATGAAACAATGTAGCACGATGGCTGTGTCAATATCGTGTTTCTGAAATTTACATTCCTAGGTGTTTTCATGTTACTAATTCATTTCCTTGAGAAACGTGTTATTCAATTTAATCGATTTCAGAGCGTTCAATCACAACCTTTCTAAAACCACTGCTTTCATGACAACAATAATAACGATAATTAAAGGTCAGCCGAATTGGACCAACAATAGTTGAAGAACGTCTTATGAATTCCATTTTGTAAAGGATCATAGCTATTATAGTCACTGCGAATGTACAAACATCAACACGATTGAGTAGTTGTTTCCATTTGTGTACAGATTTCTCTCGTTTAGATCTTGTTTCAATACATTGTAGCTTTTTAAAATTTAGTTATAATAAAACAGGATCATCTTCCAGATTCAAAACTTTATTTCCACTATTTTGGACACATTGAGATGTGAGAGAAATAGTGATATAAAGAGTCGAGTTCCCTCAGATCTCTCCCTGTTTTTCATCCCAAAAGACCTTCAAGGTTTCATCTCAACGAGTTTTATAATAGAATGAGTTGAGAGGTTGTTGAAGGGATGATATTAAGACCTGTATAAAGGAGCAAAGAGTAGGATTTTTAGTGAGAGGAAGAGCCAAGAAATTTAGGTTACAATATATAATTTTTTCTTTTTGTAGTTTCGTTTTATTATATTTTCTGTGGACTGGTTGGTACTAGCAATCTCGTATCTTATAATCTAATAGTGGTTCAATTTTGTAATCTTCAAAAAATTTGTTTTTTGTTTTTTATTTTATTTTTACGCTTGAAAAAGGGGCCACAGCTTGCCCCGAAAGCGCTTGTCTAATAAAAGAATTGATTAGGAGAAACTGAGTCCTGCTTCATCTTCCACATAGACTTTCCAAAATGACTGCAGCAGGATTGCAGAATTACTGTGAGACGTGGAAGTTACGAATGGAGGCAATTCTTGCACAGAATGATGAGATTGGGTACATAAACGGAACTATGTCCAGTCATTTTTGAGGATCGTTCCGATACAGAAATAGATAGAAGAACACGGCCCGAGGTGAAATATTGGGAATTCTTTTCGATTCTAGTTTACCCTACTCCATCGTTTCTACGGTAAGGTTAACCTCACAAGGTATCTCCAATATGTATCAAAAACGTTGCTAATTAATGTACAACAGTTTACCTTTTTTTGGTATAGATCACGGCATTTTTAACTAATAATACCTACCAACTACATTATTGTGACAGGAAGTACCTACCAGCAATGCAACGAAAAATAATTGCATTTGGTCTGGTGAAATGTAAACTGTATTCAAAATTCGGAATTCGATCCTGATTTATTATCCGTGGAACCTTATGTCTTTATAGAGAGTTGACGGTTGGTCCAACAAAACTCTGAGTGGTCTCATTCGATGCTAAAAATTCAACTCTATTTTGAATTGATGAACAACAATACCTTTATATTGTTCACAATGACGTTATGATTTACACTGGTGTACATGAAACATGATACCTTTATATTGATTCGGGCTAAGGCGTTTGAAAATAACAACCCCTATTTTTCCTGAAAAACCAAAATCTTGAACCAAAACTACTGAATATTCGAATTTAAGGATTTAACAAACATGTTACCTACGGCTTCTTGACGTATAAGGAAAATGATCGTAAAAATCGTATATTGGATAAGGAAATTTATCAGTGATGAATAGGAATAGGTGGTTACAGCAGTGAGAGTGTGTACACCATGTTCATGTTATTCTATGTGTGGAAACTACACTGCCCACCCAACTTGGCAGACGTTCTTTCATCATTATGTTGACAAATAGTTAATTGACTAGGTGAAGGTGACTAAGTCAACTCTGGGAACTGATCTTTCTGAATGGATATCCTTGTAACTGTACAGCAAATAGGAACAAGTAGACTCCAAAAGAGATACGACGTCATTCGTAACACTGTCTCGGTGATTGAAAGATGGACATGCATAAACCAGCGAGCGAAGGGGGAAAACCAGCATTGGGGTGAAAAACCCACCGAAAAACCAGTAAATCTATTTAGGAAGAGCCATAAATCTCGAGCGGGAGAAGAGCGAAGGGTGAAATAAAACTGAAGCGAAAGGTTCGTGCATCGGCACCCCCTCGTCGACTCAATGAGCGAGGAAGCTAATTCACGGGCGATTGGGGAAGCGTTTTAGATCAATTATCAATCAGAGCGGAAATCGAGGGGATGGAGTCGAGGGGAAGCAGCCGACCGCACTCTGATTCAGCAACCCGCCAAACATAATCAGATCTGCGGTTTAGCGCCTGTCAAGCAGTTTGCGTCTCTGCCGGGGGGAGCTCTGGGTATTCATCGGCACCTGTACTGAAGTTTGGAGGTGGAAAATGTTGAAATGTTTTCCACAGTCAACGAGGTTTTTGGAGAGCAATAATGGCGGAAAAGAAGAGTGGAAACAAGAGCTCATTTGACAACTAAATCTGACTACCTACGTTTTAGTGGCCAAAATGTCACGATTTGGACGAAAATGTTTTTTGGAATGTCAAGAGGCACTTTTTGTCGGAAATTAATAGTAGAACATGTAGGAGAACGATCGTGAAGCACTCGTGTTACACCCTGTATATTTGGGAAACTTTTCAAAACATGTGATTAGAATTGTGTCATTTTGCGTGTCAACTATGATATTTCAGAAGCATCAAATCGTTTTTCCAACAGAATATGATGTCGTGAATAGATAACGCGAGAGTATACTTACTGAAAACTTAGCTACAAATGATCCCGAGATTGATCAATCAGAGATCTCGAAGCAGCCCCCAATTTCGCACACAATACCCGCCGGCTCGTGAACTTATGCCGATCTCCTCGTTGTCGATAAAGAAATAGAAAGGTAGCCAGGGGTCGGACGAACCGCGATAGCATTGACCCTATTTCTATCGTTGAAGGCGGAGAGATACGACGAGATACTCCCCCTCTGGCCCTACATCTGTGGGCCCCTGAAGCCCCCCTGGGCCCCCTTACGCAAGGGACCTCACCTAACCTACTCCTACATCAGCCCAATTACCTACGCGGCGAATTTATCCCATACGTGCCCTCCCGCAGCGAGCTCTGGACCTACCTCGGCAGAACCAGAACCTAACTCTGAAAGAGGAAAAAAAAATTTAAAACATCGTCCGTTTATCAACCTTTCGGGACATAAACATGGAGAAATTTCCTCGATTGGTATATAAAAAGGATACTACGTGGCCTCTTGAAAATATAAATATATTCTATTAAGGGGTATCAGTCGGTCGACTTTCATTCCTCGTTCCGGGTCAGTATTTAGCCAAATAGAAGGGGCAAAAAGTTAGAAAGTTGTACTTAAATTGGAAATTTTAAAGGATTTTAGAAATTCATTAGTGCACGGACCTAGGAAATTTAAAAACTGAAATATTGCCGCTGGAATCATCAAAATCGAACAATAATTGCCAGAGAGAAATGGGAAAAACATGGGAATAACCGTTATTTAGTAGTTTTCCCCATTTCTCTTTGGCAATTATTGTTGGATTTTGATGATTCCAGCGGCAATATTTTATTTTTTCAATTCCCAAGGGCCCTGCACTAATGAATTTCTAAAATCCTTTAAAATTTCCAATTTAAGTACAACTTTTCAACTTTTTGCCCCTTCGATTTGGCAAAACACTAAAAACGAACGGCGACCGACTGAGACCCCCTTAACTAAAACAGCAGCTCATTATTGGACTCTCGCTATGGACTTTCTCGTCATAGCAAGGAAGTGGTTAAACGATTCTCAGTTATTTCATTGCGGCGGTTTTCTCGGAAAACGTGATAAGGACTTACTCACTGTTACTCATCTCAAAGTATTGCTGGTTGCGAATAATGAAATTATAGACGACTCCCGTGATGGCAGGTGCAACAAAAGCCTGTCTGTAGTAAAATAAAATAATGGTATTTGTTCTCAGGTTGCTGCACACCTCAGCACTGAGGAATTCTGCCAGGTGAAGGCAAAACTTCCAGTGGAGAAACTTTTTAAGATTTAATTTTAGTTTGTAAAACGTTTATTTGGTTTTAGAAATTTTTCTCTTTGGTTTTCAAAAGATTAATTTAAAGTGCAAATTGTTCATGTTGACCTGGAAAAGTTTATATTTCCAAAATGACAAACATGGGCAAAATTCTTAATTTATCCTGTTTACTTTCTTTTTACTCTTTCGCGCCGAAAAATGTTCTGATCACCATGAAAAGGCAAATTTTTGTCACAGATGACACCAAAGTTTAAGGCAAATCGGGTCGATGCCCACACAGAAAATCATGTTTGTGGTATTGTAGGTGACTTTAACCCTAATCGGACCAAGGTGTCACCAGTGTCACCGTAAATATCTTAGGAATTCCAGAGCTGTCCTAAGGCGTCACCAGATTAACTAGATTTATATTCCAATATAAAGATTAATGGATAGAGCTGAATTTTTTGAACCATTTTTTAAAAGTTATTAGTAGTCAAAAAATAGTCCATCGATTTATTTGGTAATTTTTTTCATAACTCTATTTTGAGTCTTCTAATGGCCCACAAAAAAATTCCGCTGTCCATTAAATTTAAAATTAAAATTTAATTTTGGCTACTCCAGTGACATTTTGGGACAGCTGTGGAGTTCCTGAGATGTTTCCGGTGACACTAGTGACACCATGATCCAATTAGGGTTAACGGAACCTTAAATTACGTTTCATCAAAATGAAATTAATGGAATTCAAGCAAGAATTCACAGAGAGACATGAAAATACAACGTCTTCGGGAAGGCTCAAAAATGGGAAGAGCTTTTCGTACCTTATTTGTGACACACTGCAGCTGTATGGGGATTTTTGCAGTTGGGTACACACCAACAGACATTTCATATTTTTTTAATAATCAAATAAAATATGTATACATTATTAGCACTTCATGGTAGTAACCCCGAAAAACCTGTTACTTATAGTTCAGGAAAATTTCTGAAATTATTTTACTTGTGGAAATTATTTTACCTACTGTGGCGCCAATTTTAGATTTCAAAAATACTTGAAACTATTTGCCAGTACATCAGGTGACTTCAAGCCTGTATGGGTTCCGCGTGACGTCACTACATTGAATGCCCAGTTATTAATATTGTTGCAGCTTTCTCTTGGTCTTGGCCAAGGGCGATGATTCCAAACTAATTCAACCCTGAAAAATGTACTTTTTCCTCCTTGAATTTTAACCTTGAAAAACACGTGCAATTTCTCAAAGTAGAACTCCAGTTTCGGTTTGTTCCACCGCCGATCGTTGTTCTAGAAATTGAGCTAAATTGCTACAGGAGAGAGGCCCCTTCAAGGCTTCTGGCTTTACTGGCATAATGAACGGGAATTACTTCTTGGCACTGCTTCAATGCTCGCCAGGTTTTGACTCATATTAGAGTCATTCTGGACTGAAGACAAATACGTCTTGATGGAGCACCTTTCATTTCCTGGTTTCAAAGCTGTTGTTTTTTCGTTTTTTTCTCCTTCCCTTCGTTGGCTACCTTCCACATTATATACCGTTTAATATCGCATCACTGGATGATCGTCTGTAGGTTCGAATCAGTTCGATCGTGACATTTTCATGTCTTTGCTTTGGCACATGAACTAAAAAATCGTCACGAAAACTAAGCAAATCTTGCTCACGCGACCAATAAATAAATAAAATAGACTCACTGTGTTGCGTAGAGAACAATCAACTGTTTTCTCATTTTGATGCTTGGGTACATGAACTAACAACCTTGCTTCACTACCTTGTTGTGTAGTGGTTGACATGAAAATGTCTCAAAGTGTTGCAGACTCGTATGCAAGCATTTTTATTTCAAAGATTTAGATTTGATTATTTAAATTTAACTGTACAGAGAGAGAACCTGTCCTATAATTGATAATCCACAGTAAATTTTTAGATTCGTTACAGGTTATGTCTATAGTTGGACTAACATTGATGAATCCATTTTTAAACAACAACACAATTTACTTTTAACAACTTTGAAGGAAAAACAAACAGGAGCCGCGTGAGAGGAGATTAAGAGAGACTCTCACCCTTTATTTTGAACAAAATCGGCCCATTCGATTCAGAAAGGTGAAGAACCAACATAGCCTAAGTCACTTTTTTTGGTTTTGAGATAAGAACATAACCTTGTAGAAAAAAGTGCGCTGGATCCAATGGTGTGGTCGGATAAACTGTTTAGCCAACGTAAACTGGAGAAAAATCGTTTAAGGCAACAGTGCTCAAGTCAAAGTGGAAGATCACAAGTGCCTAAGTCAGTGTTTTCCCTATCATCAGGTATGGTGGCCCAGCCTCCTCCATGAAATTGTAAGTTATTTATTGTAATTTTTGTGTTCTGAGCATGTGGAAATTATTATTAGTGGAGTCAGTAAACCCATTGAACAAATAAATATTGAAAAGGGATAGATTGTGATCATTTTACCAAGGATGCCAGAAAATCTTGCTTGACTTGGGTCATTATTTATATGCCTAGTTCTGTGACTTTGGCTATTATTGCTCGGTCTTGGAGACTTGACTTAAAATGGTTCTGTTTCATTTGTTGACTTGGGCATTTTTCAAAGGGGTTGAGGGGGTAAGGCAAAGCTTGAGTCAAAAAATCTCAAGTAATTCCACTTAGCCAATAATTTCTCCAAAAAAAAGCTATTAGTTACTTGTTGGAGTATTATGGGAACCCAATGGTATCAAAAACATTACCAAGAGAGACGCGGTTAAGCCGTGAAGCAGTTTTTTGAGCCTCCTGAAAAGTTGACAAAAGTGAGTTAGCTATTATAGTTCTTCGAAATAGTTCACTTAGTATTTTAAAACGTTGATTTTTAATACGTTTCGTTGAATATTCAATTTTGCCTCCAAATGTACGATATATCAACTGAAAACGTAGTGTTGTGACCGAGGCTGTCATTTTGATGGGATATTACGCTAACGGGATTCTCGCCGAAACGAAACCCTACGAAAACTACCCCAGAGGCTACTTCAAGGATGGTGACCGGTTATTAGTTTTGACTCTTGGTCGGGTCAAATGTTAACTTTCCATTCTGAGCACGGAGAACGATGAAGGTATAATTGGAGGGAAACTTGAAGAGGAATATAATAATATGGTTCGCACCAATGTTATTGGGGGGGGGGGGGGATACAGTTAGATAGATCTACGTAGTATCCACTGCCAATCGATTTACATTGTGAACAAGATACAGTTAACTATGTCTTCTATGTAACTAGACCGACTTCGAAACACACATAAACAGGAATGAGGAGGTCTCTTACTTATCGTGTGTATACAACAATTTTTTAAAGATCAATAAATGGGTATAATATTACGACGTATTTTTTGGTTTATTATTTTTGGACTCAGTGCTGTAAACTTTCAACTTATCAATACTTTTCTAAATCACTTCCAATTAGGACTCAAGTTCATTTGACTATTTTCCAAACCTAGAATACCTACTTACCCGAAAGATTAAATAGTATATTTGTACGGGTTTATCAAAGGTAGCAATACAATGGTACGAGGTTCAAAAATGACGACACTGCTATGAGCTAACCTATTTTGGTAGGTACAAATCCAAGTATCTGAAACGTTCTATGGTTCTAGATAATGACCTTGAAAACGAAATTTACTGACTGAGAAATCAAAGAAAAACTAATTTGACAGGAAAAAATCTTCCACTCAGAATGCTCACAATGACCATAATGCTAATGTCCAATAAGTAATTTGGTGTTAATGCGTTCCTCAGAATCGTATTGCTGCTCTTATTTTCATTGAACCCTTCCAGATGTGTTCTCACTTATAATACGTTGACGTGTTGAATATGAAATTTTGAAAAGTAGCAGCCAAATTTGTGACCAAAATGAGAGATTCAATAAACGGAAATGACAAATCAAAATATCCCCTCTCGTCCATATTCTCTTCCATAAATTCAATTTTAAAACGACCTCCATGTTTAAAAACATCTGCGTTGTTAAAAGGACGTATTATAATTAGGTACGTACATAAAGGATGTAAAAAGGTATGTGCAATTCCCTCGGGTTAACTCTGATTGTGATTGGAAAAAGCTATGAAAGGATGAAGGTATCCATTAAGGAGTAGTAAAAGCAAGGGAATGGAACGTTTGCAGAATATTATTGCTGTTATGACCTTTAGGGAGGTGCTACTAATGGAGGGTTCCGTGTTGGTTAAAGAAGGGCTGATAGGCTCTCTATCGTGCGATGATGCCTTATTGGTTGCATTTGCCATTTCTACTTGCATCCATTAAAACTGAATTAAATTCAATAAAACAATTTTTAAAAATACTCACAGGTGGAATTCCGGTTCATAAACTTTGCTATGTCAAATGCATGTATCATGACAGCTGAATTGAGATGAGTTCAATTTACGGTCGTGGTTTTCATATTTTGACTTGATGGCATAGGTTTGTACAATCATGCACGCTGTTTCTTGATTCTCCCAGATTTCATGCCAGCTGATTCCCCGTCAAGGCGTAAAGGACTTTATTTGGCATTCAGACATTGTTTAGATAATATTTTGATGTTAGGGTGCAAAATTGAGTCTCATTTCTTCTTTAAGTAAATTTATCTACATTGCTTACAACTGGGTCCAGCATCTCAATTTCTCTTACCTTCCTAGGTATTTATTGGTTCAGTTGTCAAAAAATGTATGTGATATATCAATGTCAATTTTGTGTGTAATCAGCATCAAATTCCTAATTTTGAGATAATCATGAGAGGTATCTATATACGAGTATTTATGTACGCAGCTATATCTCAGAGAGTCTTCCTATGAAATTTAAGCTTCACGAGGCCACCAGGATTGAATTTAGCTCACTCAGTTGATCAGGGAGGAGTATTGTTTGCTATTCGAACTCTACAGGCTCAGAGAGGGTACCGGTAAAATTTTAGCTACGTGGGGCCCCAGGAGCGTTTCTACATTGTAGATTTTAGCTGAATCCGCGGATCAGGGTGATGGTAGCCCAAAGCGCTGAAGCCTAGTGGCTCATTGTGCTACTCCGCGGATTCTGTTCCTAGTCAGAGTCCCAGCCCTTTGGTAAGGGCCAGTGGCGGTGTGGCTAGAATTGTGCTGGGACAGCCTCCGTGGGTGGAGATGGCACAGCCTGCGGAGGGTTGTATTCTGGATTACCCCAATGCGGTTGGGATGGAATCGGAGTGGAGTAAAGCCTGTTACCAGGCCAACTACTAACCTGACTTCCTTGCGGCTTAATGTGCTACTCCGCGGATTCTGTTCCTAGTCAAAGAGTCTCAGCCCTTTGGTAAGGGTCATTAGCGGTTTGGCTAGATTTGTGCTGGGGACAGCCTCCATGGGTGTAGGTGGCACAGCCTGCAGAGGGTTATATTCTGGATTACCCCAATGCGATTGAGATGGAATCGGAGTGGAGTAAAGCCTGTTACCAGGCCAACCACCAACCTGACTTCCTAGCGGCTTAGCCGCAGCAGCTCTTCAGTGGCGCTGGGGTTAGATTTGGCCACCATGCGCTCACTTAAAGGTTTGACCATCTACTAGTGGTTTCATGGGTGACCCACCGGTTTATGGTCGCCCTAAAGGAAAATTTGGGAATGCCGATGGCTGGCACTGGACCAATGAACTGGGTAAGAGAGCCCCTTACCAGGAGCGAATAGTTTGCCATTCGAATTCGGCAATCTCAGAAAGGCATCCTATGAAATTTCGTGACACACCGCGTTCCACACTTATGTTACGTTGTTCAAATTTCTATCCGCATTCATTTGTAGTATTTAGGAAGGTATTTATTATGTTTGAACGTGAACAGTTAACCTATTGATATTTTACTACCAGTGTTGTGTCGGGACTAACGCGTCAACCTATGTAACTCCCTTTCACAATAAAGCTTCCACATTTTAGGTTATTTTGAGGGTTAGTTTGCATAACACGATTCAACGTAGTAAAGCTTGCTTTGATGGACACATAGGCCATTCGGTGCATTACGACTCTGTCAAAGCTAATTTCGCGTCGGATGACCGATCGGAGGGACCTGTGACACAATAAATGTAACTATCACAATATCGCTTTGATACTCGGATATCACTTTGATCGGCGGTAAAAGCCCGGTGTTGGGGTCGGGCCACTCGTTTTTGACAGGGTCGCCCTCTCATGTCGAACTGCACGTCAGGATGACTTCAACGTCAGTCCATTCTGAATATGATTACGGTTTAGGCTCGTACCTGTTTATTTTTGCGTTTTCTTACCATTTTCATACACCATCTGCGTAAATCTCGCGGAATTTCGTATAATATGTGGAGAAAGTCGATCAGACCTATTTCGTCTTTGGAACCATCGGTCTCTTGCAGAATCCTGTACTTATTAGATATGTTGAGGAAAGTGAAAGAGTGGATGTGTCGAGAAAACCGACTGGATTTGGTTCATTCGTTCGTGATTCTTCTGTCTGATACAGTTCTGAGTTCACACGAGTCATTCCAAGCAGAAGGTGATATTGTCTAATTGGTAATACAAAGCCTCGTCTAGTTGGAAATCACGTACCTGCCTAAGCAGCGCGCTGTTTCCAATTACGCCTGCGCAGATGTTACGTTCTGATACGCAAAGACGGTGGACTTTTGTTATCAACGAGGACAATGAAGAATGTCTTGCGTCTAATGAGGCTTTCTTTTAGTTCGCCATCTGTTCAAGATTTTTGCACTTCCACTCGCCATCGCCACCAATTTGCCACACCTTCTTAGAAATGGTTATTTCGGAAGAAAATCGTTCTCAAATCAACATTCGAGCAATATGAAAGAGCATATTGTAGTACATTTTGGGGCACTACAACGAGTGTATGTGGCCAAATCATTCAAACGTATTTCAAACTCAACTTTTACATACCTGCTAAATTTTCAAGTTTATCATGAATTTTATCAAGTTTTTTAAAAAAAGTCTTTCGAAAAAATCCAAAGTATTTATGCTATTACAAGTATGATTAAGTGATTTTTGAATACTTTGGCCGGTGATCTTACTCGGTTATTTCTGCAATTGAATATTAAATCACAATGATAATCTAGACCGGGAGATTTTGGATAAACGCCTTATTTACCCTAGGCGCACAGAGGTTTAGAACCACAAAATGTGGTCCAAAGTATGAGAGTGTAACCATAGAATCCGATTTTCCGTAAAAATCCATTTTGCACCGTTCTTTCAAAATTCAGAGACACGAATAGACACACGTAAACCACTGGTTTTTGCCTAAAAATAATTATTATCTACATACTTGTACATATTTTAATGACGGAGAAATACACCCTCAAAACCATCAATGTCTCAACTCGAAGTTGCGTGGTCGAACACCAAATATTGACTGATGTTTACTGAATTTTCATAACAAATCTTCTCTAATTCTGCAATTATACTATGCGCATCATGCCGAATCCAGAAGCTCATAATCACTATTTTGCTCGTTCTGAACTGTGTGGCGGCATCGTCTCTCATCTTCAGAGCTCCACAAGCACCTCTCGAAACCGGGAAGGGAATCGTGAAGGATTTTCGCCCTGAGCCAATATTTACTTGTTGACAAGAACGTCTGTCTTTTTTAGCTCCTGACCGCAAAACCCCGGCCTCCCCACAAAACACCAAAACATCTCCCTTCGCTTCTGGCAAGAGGTCTCCGGCTTTTATATATTGTTTCAATAAACACAACCCCCGACCGCTTCATCCCTACCATGTGGAACCTCCTACCGCATTCTGAATATCAAACAGGGGGAAATTCAAGGCAAAGGAACATCAGCCTTTTCTAAACGTGTTATGGGGACATCCCTCTTTAGTGGAAGGGCTCGTTCGAAGGAAATAAAGCGGTAAAAATATTGGTGACAGTGCTGGTTTCAGGAATTTGGATGTAGATACACATAACGAACGTAATGTAGGAAGCTATGTACTTTTGGAAAATATTCTGGGGTGCACTGTTGCGTTTGCTGACAATTTTCCGCGTTTTCAAGATAAAAGCAGCATCAAACAACTGGGTTGAAGTTGCGTTCTGCCATCAGATACCTAGATATTTTTGTGACGTCGACAAAACAGCTTGGGAAATCGGGAGAACGAAATCAATAGATTTAATTAATGAAGACCACGAAGATGGAGGGCGATCGAAGTAATCGTGTCAGGGGGGAGTGGTAATGAGGTCGGAGTCCAATTAAGCTCTTGACGGAAGAAGAGATGTTAGATTGGCCATGTCAGGGTGCGAAAGCGCGTCATCTCCCCCACTGCAGCGCCACTATCGTGAGAAGGGCTGATGGTAACAGGTCGGGCAGCGCGATCCGATTGTTGATTAGGAACCTGCAGGAAAGCCCTGAGGGAGATGAGATTGCCAAGGAAACCTCACCTGGTTGACAGGTCACTTTCCTGTTCCAGAAACATAGTTCAATGTAGTTTCCAACCTGGAGGTTCCACTAACCCATCTAACGCGACGAATAGAACGGATCTTTCATAGAATTGTACGTGGGTGGGAATCTGTTCATGATTATCTGCAGTGTCAGATAAGCACGCTGACGCAATTCGTATGCAGTTAGTTGAAAACAGCACAAACATCCAAACTGAATATGATCCAATACCAACTGATTAGTTATTCTGAGGAAGGCCATAACAACCCCAAATGTACCTTTTTAGGATGGTACAGATGTCCACCCTGGCCAAATCAGTTCTTATTCTCTGGAGCACTTGATTGGGGCTCAAAAGTGGATGAAAAAATACGGTATCAAAAAGGAAACGAACTCACTTCCAAATCATTGCAAAATTGGGTCAGATTATAAAATCAGCTGTCAAACCTATCGTTTAGTTGGAATATGAAGTAGGTTAAGGCGAGGAAAAATCAATACCTCGCCTATTAAGTACCACCCATGGCGCCGAAACCACACAGGTCAAGTCTTAATCGATGAAAAATGTTGACTTTGTAGATATGGGATTATAAAAACTTTTCATCTCATTCGGACATCAAGTTTTCTTAGTGTGAATTGAGGCAATGGTAACACGTCGTGAAATATGATCTGGAAACACGGACGCTTTGAAATCGAGTTGTAAACTAATTGGGGGAGGTTATCCAACACTGATCCGGTATTTGTATTCAGATTCTTGTCAACTAGACATCTTGGGTCGTCTGGTTGGTTCCATGACTAGAACTTGGTTTTGAGCGATAAAAACCGCCGCTCTTCCTAGAGAATATCCTTGGGAGAGAAGAAATTCTCCATAGTAGAGCCGAATTGTGATTAACAGCTATCCCAGAAAACGTGCGATTCCCTACGCATGAATGGGGCCGTAGGCGATAATCCAGACGGAGATAAAACAGCGGGATGAGGGTTAAACAGCCTCATTTCACGGCTATTTCTCGAACTCGGAAAGAACGTGAGGCGCGTACGAAGAACTGGAATTGACCTTAGAGGAAGGTGGAAGCGCGAGACAAAAGGTCACCGTCTCGTTACCACGCCCGAAATAGTAAGTCAACAGAGGGTGCATCTAGATTAAGCCGTACTGGGTAATCTAATTATGCAATTCCTTGAATTTATCGCTGTAATTTTTAATTAATTCATTATTAATTCGGTATAGGACTTGCGACATCGCTCCATTAGAGATGGGCCGCTCACTATTGACTTTGAGCGGGTTCTTTCAGTAGAGCAAGTGAAACATATTTCAAGAAAAATGAACGGCGATTCTCTGGAACTTCTGAGATTGGTAGTGTTGATAGATAAAATTGTATCAAATTAATGCAATATTTTTTAGCGTTGGCAAGAAAATTGGCTCTTGATAGCCAATATTCACGTATCGAGAGACACGGCAAACTACCTAATGATGTACATTCGATGCGATAATCAAAACGGAACTATCTGTCTCGAAACTTCTCATACGGCACGGAAACTCTGTCCCATGTTCTCCACTGTTTCAGAAGTTAATCTTCCTACCTCGACCCCTCTTATAAATATGTATTGTGCACTTGAAGAGGATAAGTCAAGCAGGTAATCCTTTCATACGTTTTACTGACCCCCCACTCGCTGCCTTTACCGGATTACTGAGGCAAACGTGCCTCTCCATCATCTCCGGTGCCCCTTCTGTTCTGATCTCAGGATTTTGTTGTCCCTCATAAAAAGTACCGGTTTAAGAAGCTCACGTTAGTGGCAGTTGTAATCCGGTGTTCACACTGACTTCATTGTGAAGCAATTATGACTTCATTAGACGTGATTGCTTCATTTTGCTTCCAAGTCTACGTAGGTGGCGGAAGAATTATTTTCACTTTTCATAGTTGAAAATAAGTTCTCCAGAATCAAAATTTCCACTCGCGTTTTACTTTTTGGACCTTTCTGAACAATTTTCGTTTCGTTTCTTTCAGTATGTGTGTCTGTCATGAAATTCTCGTAACGAGGGAAACTATAGGAAATTATTTTCCTATTTTTTGGGGTTGTGCGGATTGGCGATGGTCCCTTAACTAATCATCGTCTCCGGATTCTTAAACGTAAAAACCTTGTTACAGTAAATTTTCGGGGATTGTGTGGGTTTTCATGTAAACGGTCCTCAAAATCAACCACCCACCCCCCAAAGGTAAATAGTGGCCTCTGTGCGTACGCAAACGTAAAAATCTCGTCGATCAGTTTTCCCGGTTATTTTTTGAAATCATAAATTTTGAATGTCTCCCCAAAATAATAGAAGACTTATTTTCCGAAATCAATCCGATTTTCATCTATCCCACACCATTAACCATTTAACCATTCAGGAAAAATGCAAACAAAATTCGGTGAAATTCCTCATTCCGAACGTGTTGTCAATAGAACTATTTGTAAAAATTTGGGAAACTGGTGAAAGCACTAAAGCATGGGGGCATCAATAAACCACAGCTCCTCCATCTTGATAGTGCTCTGCTGGATCAGTGATAGATTTATAGAAAAACTTCCTGACCTCTGAGAACCATCTCCTAAAAGAGGGGAAGAAAGAAACAAGTAGGAAAAGGGAGAACTCGATAACCTGACGAAGAATGGCCTGTAAAAAACTCTCCCTATCGAGAGAGAGAGAAAAACATTTTTTGGGACAAGAGGGGGTGGAAATGTGGTTTGAAGAATGCGTAGGGCAAATTGAGGGGTTGGACCGCACACTTTGCGTTTAATAAGAGGCATTGATGCGGGGAACCGCGCGACTTCGGCACCCCCGCAGTGACTCACTTCAATCTGATGCATCCTCCGCACGCTGCTTCCATCGGGGTGATTTCCGGACCCTCGCCACACACAAGAGAAGGTGTCGTATTGGCCGCATTTTTTTACCCTCCCAGATATTGACTGGGCATCTCTACACGCTTTAACGCGATTAAACGGAAGGAAGGGGAGGCGATGCTGATCAATCACTCGTCACTTATCGGAACTCTGTCGGTGCTAAACGGTGGAGACACAAAACTGCTGGTTGAGCGGGTTTTTTCACGAGTATCAAGATGGAATTAAGGGGGGTCGTCCAAAAAAAGTCAGAAAAATTGATTTTTGGTTTATTATTTTCAATAATGAACTTTCGGAATCGACCAAGAAAAATAGAAGTTTAACACCCCCTCAAAATTTTATGTTTTACATTTCGAGGTACGTAGAATCCGAAAATCGAATAAAAAATTGTCCGTCCGTCCGCCGCACTTTTCTTAGCAACACTGGACCTGAGGTCTGTCTGCATCGACACACATCTGATGTGCTAAGCCAGAAAGTCGTTACGTGAAAATTTGACCATATTGAGTTATTGGTACCGGGGGGTTTTGGGCGTCGATTTCTATCGATTTTCGGAGATTTAGAGTCGTATCTCTATTATAAATGCCTCAAACAAGCCTCCCGACTTTCGCGATAAGGCGTGTTAACTAGATTTTGCTAAGAAACTAGTCGTATCAGAGCGATTCAGAAGAAGAAAACTCGTATCTTGACACTGATGCGGGAATCTGCCTATTTCGGCAATACTACTTCTTGCAATAAATTGGCATGATACGACTTTTTGCCTCTGAAAACGCAACATTTAGTGGTGACTTTACGTTTATACTCTAAGTGAATAAATGTTTATTTTTATTGATTCAGCAGTTTTTTCCTACACTCTGAACAGAGTAGGATGACAAAATAATCAATGTGAAATGTTTTCTTGAAATAAAATGTTAATTCAAATGAATTAATGTTTCAAGAATTAAAATGAACATAATAGTCGTCACTTCGGGTTTAAGAGAGCGCAATCTCGCATCATCGTTTTTTGACAATTTACACTCAAAAATGTTTAATTTTGACTCCAGAAATCGATTCGGCTACTAATTTATTTTAAGAAAAACCTATACTTGTGGTAAAAGGAGGAAAAATAATCCCGCGAAAGAATTATTTCGCCACGAAACCTATTTGGTCGTTTTCCCGAAAGTTGGGGGAAGTCAAGATACGACTTTCTGGTTTAGCACGGCAGATCAGTCGTTCCTGCGAGTGGATAGTCAAAGCTTAGCTGGACAGACCCTACGAAGGACCCTACACAGTCATAAAACGCGCGGACAAATATTTCAAAACGTAACTGTGGACAGACTTCAACCAGCATACATCCCATCAGAAGACAAGTGAACACATAAGAGAACAAAATTCAGAACAACAAGATACCAACAGAACACCATCTGAACAATGAGGAATTTCACCGAATTCTGTTTGCATTTTTCCTGAATAGTTAATGGAGTGGTATAGATAGATGAAAATCGGGTTGATATCGGAAAATAAGTATCCTGTTATTTTTGGGAGACAATCAAAATTTATGATTTCAAAAAATAACCGGGGAAACGGACCTCTTCAACGTGAAGCGGAAACGCTCGCTGATTGGCTGTTCGGATTGCCGTCTCATCCCGTTGTTGCTCGATGGTACGACGAAATCGTGTTATCTAAGAGGAAAGTTATCAAACAAAAACAGAGAAAACCTAATTTTCCCCATCTTGCTTTTTCTATTTTTTTTCTTCAGTTTTTCGATTTCGAACTTTACTGGTTTGTGAAATGTTGCATCTGGGGATTTTACGATCTTCAAGCGGCCGTAAATGAACTATCCCAAGTTGACGTCATCTTCCCGAGTTTTTTTAACGTTCACATTTTCTACACTGTTTTGTTTATTCGTAAATTAGGAACTACGGGCTGAAAGTTTGCCGTTGGGGGTTTTTCGAGGTGCTGAATCCGATTTTGGGGTAAAAATAGATAGGAAATTCCGACATGGTGAAATTCCTCATTGAACAGAAGAACACAACAAGACGGAAGAACACGTTCAGGAAGAACTGTCCGATTTCCCTCTCAGTTTCTAGTGGAAAATTCTAAGAGGGGATGAATGTAGGTGCGTAATATTTGATTTTTATTGTTTTGGTTCATCTTCATTTTTGATTGATTAGCACCACAAATTCCATCTTAATTTCATTTTTGTATACAATAAAAATTCATTCGCGTCATAATATTTGTACCAGCGTCATAATTTATTTCTATAATTCGTACGTAGGTATTTTAATGCAATAGAATGCTCTCATAACTGCAGTCCACCCTAATATGGCCATAATAATATATAATATTATTATGAGTACCTACCTGGTAATGACAATATTATTCATAGACACTCTTCATGACCACCGAATCACAAATCTTTTAAATGATAATTGATGAGATTGCTGGATGGGAAATTTTGTGATGAAACTGTTTTTGAGATATCTTGGCAAATTCCTCTGCTCCGATCTTCTTCATGAACACGATTTCAAACTGATTGAACGAAGAACGAGGTTTATACGCTTTTTCGCTTCCTCGCTATTTATAATAAACTAGGGAATAGTCGATTCTTCCTAGAAAATCATCTTTGTCCGCCGAGGTGACCTTTAACCTTTGAACTCCCTCTGAACTCGAGGGCCTCTCATTGGCCGAGCGAGTCCCCTCTCGACCAATCGCCACTCGCTCGAGCGATTGTGTCAATCAGCACAAATATCTTCCCCTCTTCCAGACGTTCCTAATTGCTCCTTGGGCGCATCTCCTCAACGAGATATAACACAATTCCATAACTGCGTTTCACGCCGCTCCTTCTATCTCAGAAATAATATCTGGTCAACATCGTATCACAATTATTTTGGTTATATTTAAATTCATCTTCAAAATATTTGAATCGGTTTCTTTCAAAAAGGCGTTAAGTCCTTGCACCCAAACTTTCGGGAAATCAAGAAAAACTTCCTGTAGTCTATGACGATGGTATCTCTGTTAGCGACTGAGCTCAGTTTCCTCAAACTTTGATTTACACGCCTCAATCTCAATTTGCACTCCTTGATCGATACTCCTAACAAATTTACTGTTGATGAAGCAGCCTCCATCCCAGAAAACATGAGATACTGCAGTTTTTCTTGGTTTTGTTTCATCTTATTGGCAAGGTACCAGTCGGCCATCTTTTCCTCCTGCACCATTGCCTCACCCAAAATCTCTTGGACTGAATATCCTTCAACGAAGAAGTTACAGTCGACTGCGTAAATGAATGCTTAGGAATCCACTGCTGAGCTCATGTCATTCACATACAAAAAAAGTAGAGGTCCTAGAATCGATCCTTGCGCGACTCCGGTCGTGACCTCAATTAGTTTCCAGATATTTTTATTCATTGGCATGTGGTATTGTTTTGCTGTTGAGGTAAGCTGGAACATAGTCGAGCTAGCGATTGGTGAAGTCGACGTGAACTGATTCCGTTTCGTTCATCTTTATCCTCCATTTGAAGTCCAGTTTTGAAGTTGCTTATTGTATCTACCTTCAAATTTCGGGATTGTTTGTTCGTTCCACCAACTGCAAGCACAGCTATGCCGACTGCTAGCATTGCCACTGTTCTTCGTAGTTCTGGTAATTTACTCGTAAACAGGTCATACAGGAGTTCAGGTTGATGAAGCGAAATTTGTATCACAAACTAGAGGAAATCAATATTTTTAACGTTTGTTAATACAATGTAGTACAGTGATAAAAGGTTGATGAGTATTGGGGGTTATAAAGGGAGATATGTAACCTGATCCGTGTTGTGTGAGGGTAAGGAGAACAATGGAAATTCCTAATAATGAGTGGAAGAAGAAAGAAGGTGCAGGCAGAATGGATGAAGTGGAAGCAGCAGACAGGGATGTTTATTCAGAAGTCGAGGTTAATGAGGGAAACAGTACCTACTCGGAGACAGAACATTAAAAGGGGGGCAATGTGTCGGGTTTGCCCCCCTCTCCCTCTTCCTCTCGCTTTACTTGCTGTCACTGTTTTCTCTCTCTTTTCGGAAAATTAGTTACCGGAACGGGGGATAAAAGTCGTCGCAGGGGGGAGTAAAGGGTTATCTGACCCCCAAGCCTCTCATCCTTATCTCGGCCTCCACTTGGCTGCATATAATAACAACGTAACGCCCCACGCCAGAGACAACCCCCCGCAAAAATAATAACACGGGAGTCTGAAAGCCTCTGATAATAACATCGCAGAGCGTTCCCTGATAACAGAGTTCAAAACCCAGGGTCGTAGACATCGGGGGCAATTTAACCCTTTGCTAATCCCCACCCATTCCGGGGTTTTCCTTGTCTACGAACTTGACCCTATCTTCAATTCCTTTGTCCCTTAAACCTCGGTTATAAACTGCTCCCTTACGACCTGGCATTGTCGTTAGTTTCAACTATTAACTTCCAGCTTGATTGGTCTCCTCAAACAATAGCGCCATCTCCCGACCACTTTGAACTCGTAACTGCGCACGCTCGTTCCCCAACTTTCTCACCTGATTGGTAAAAGTACCTAGTAAACGGATGTCATCTGCAACTCAATTACAAAAAAAAAAACCCTTTCTGAGTCGACTTAATTGAAAAATGTACCTATAAAACAAAAATGAAAGGCAATTTAACGCTTTTTCCTTCAATATCCTCATATTTAATTTATTTTGTAAATTGCAGAATTTGTTACCATTTTATTGATATATATGTTCATAAAAAACGAAAAACCTGATCATGTAGATAAGGGTATCGATTCCCGTTATTTCAAAATTTCGACACTTGTGGACCGATGCTCGATATTTTAGTATCGTTACTGCACTATCCGATATTTTTCCATATCGAAACTTTGAAGAAAAAAATTTAAGAAATCAATTTTCATCAATAATTGATTAATAATTGATTAATCAATAATTGAATTAAATTTTTTTTTAAATATCCGAGACTTTGGATTTGATATTTATAAATATCGAATACCGTACAATTCTCAGTAAAAATGCAACTTAAAGGCTAAGGAATAAAAATATGAAGATGATAGGGTTGCTGTTGGGCTCGAACCTCAAGGAAATTAGTCCAGATTTCGTCATATTTATGCTATGGATAAAATTAATTTGTATTATGGAGGAAATGTCCCTAATTGTACCATGCTATCTCTAGTGTCACCTAAAAAATTCTTTGAATTTTGTTTTTGGGCCATCGAAAGTTTCAAAATAGAGTTATGACAAAATTTTCTCAGAAATTGATGAAAATTTCTTCAAAATGTTTGTCTA
The DNA here is from genome assembly GCA_009739505.2 of Apolygus lucorum. Classification (NCBI taxonomy): domain Eukaryota; kingdom Metazoa; phylum Arthropoda; class Insecta; order Hemiptera; family Miridae; genus Apolygus; species Apolygus lucorum. The sequence continues at coordinate 34,570,255 of CM019179.2, read as the reverse complement.
TGAAATCATTTTTCAACTTATAATGGTTCAAAAAATTTAGTTTAATCCATTAATTCTTAAATTGCAATTTAAATCTAGTTAATCTGTTGACACTTTGGGACAGCTGTGAAATTCCTAAGACGTTCTCGGTGACACTAGTGACACCATGATCCAATCAGGGTTAAAAATATATTCACTGTTATCATTGACTAAAGATATGTTGTGAAATTCACTCAGCTTGGACACTTGATAGTGAGAAAAAAATAAACGTTGGAAAAATATTTTGTCTGATAAGTAATATTGAACATGTTGAAGATATTTTGTGACACTAAAGTATCGATACTTCTTTTAAAATATACGATAGATACTTTGTTACGATGCTCATCCCTATCCTGGTGGCCCCACAAAGTAAGCATCTTTCTAACTTCATTATTATTTGTTTTGGGTTTAAATCGAATGTTATGATGTTGATCTCATTGCTACAACCTAACTCAAAAACTTGCAGACGAGCCTGCAAGACATTGAGACATTTTATGTCCTCACTTTACCGCCCCCTCACCCTCACATCCACCATTTTCTCGTTAAGAGAATTTCTCTTTCTATTGATCGCATAGTTCGTAATTCGAACTTTGCAGTCATAATATGAGCTTATATTATAAGCTACCTGTGAAATTTCAGCTTCATAGGGCCACCAGAGGGGAAATTAGCTCATCCTTCTGATCAGGGTGGTGTATACACCACGTATACTATACATAGTGTGGCATTCAAGCCCTGATCAAAATCACTATTTTTCCTTTGCTTCTTGATGATTGCATAAATTAAAAAAAAAATAAAACAAGAATACTTCAAGATCAAAAATTGTACTCTCATTTAGGGGATCAGCTGTTTTTGGCCTTTTTTGGTTCCATGTCTGTCTATCCGAAAAAAATACCATTCTTTTGGACGGATTCTAAAAAAAATTGTACGCTTTCGAAAGATTTTTGTAAATTGAAGGGCATTTCTTCGATTTGAAGTTCGGATCATACATCCAGGAAAAACGATGCTGTACTGTTTCGAGCTTTATGTTTCATCAATGATTCGGTACGCCTTTGATTGATTGAGAATGTAACCTTTCCATCCGACACATTCGAATAAACCCGAGCCATAAAATTCCCCGCTCGAAAAAAGAGATTTTCGAGCCTCCGTCGGGAGCGGTGTTGCGGTTTTATGAGGTGTGAACCGCCTCACGTCGCAATTTCGCATCCGATTCGACTTCTTTCGACGATTGTCGGAGGTTATTATTTTCGTGAGATCCGTCTGGGAGATGGAGAGCAACCAGATGAAGAAGGGGAGTTCAAAGGTCATTTGGAAAGGTCGTTCAGCTGACTGAGACGCTCTCTTTCAAAGGTTTTCTGACTTTGGGAAATTATGATTATGAAATTAGAAGTAGACTATTTTTACATTCTACAATATACTTAGTTCTCTTTTATAAAAGACATACAGCTCTTTTCCTTTTGATTTCGCTATTACCTACACTTAGTTGACGACTTTCTTGGATCGGACTCAATTCAGATTTCAGAGTTTTTTTTCAATAATGAATCGCTAGAATCGAGAAAGAAAACAATATTGCAATCCACCCGCAAATTTGTTGTTTTACTACGTCAAACGGATTGGGAATAGGGTCTACTGAACGACAAAATCCTTCTTCGCCGAGCTTTGGGTTAAAATATCACCTTCTTCGGGGCTCGAAGGATGGTTTACTTAGTGAGCATACCAAGCGTCTATTTGAAGGAGTTTGGTGGAGAATAAACCATAAAATTCACAACAATACAATTGGACGAATATAAAGACCTTTATATTTGTCCAATTGTATTGTTTTGAAAAGTGGTGTTTCATTAATTTTTACTATATTTAATAGGTACCTACCTTCCATAAAATTCAATCCTTGCTAGTGTGCTAGTATCTCCACCAATCTCCTTCAAATTGACGCTTGGTATGCTCACTGACTAAACCATCCTTCGAGCCCTGAAGAAGGATTTTATCATTCAGTGGAACTCATTCCCGATCCGTTTGACGTAGTGTAATTTTTTCGGTCGATCTAAATAGTTGCTGTTGGTGTTTCATGTCTAAGAAACGTAGAATCTCCGAAAATCGAATTAAGAAATACCACCCGCCATATTCAAAATTGTCCTTAGTTACGATGGACCCAAATTTATGAAATTCGATATTTTAGTGAAAATTGCATCAAGTTGTGTTGTAATCCTGGAAAACTACGGTGCATCAAGTTGGTTTAGGTTTGATGGGAAAGTCCTGCCGACTGAGTACGTCTGAGAGCTTATTGCCTGAAATCGAATGTGATTCTTGATGTTGGATGAGACGTAATTCTCTTTATTAGAGGTAAAAAGGTTTAAAATTCTCGATGTCTTTAGAAGGGGTTGGTGTGCATACCATTTTAGTACAATTAACATTATATATACGACAGGAATCTTGTTCCAAGCACGATAGCAAATGAATGAAATTAGCTCAAAGGTGAGATGGTGATAGGTAACATCCTGATGCCTAACTTAATTGGCGTCAACGCCTCGAAACCGGAATCAAGGATCGGGCTCTAATCAAATCCTCGGATAAACACGGGTTAGTTAAAAAAAACTGGGACGAGTTGCCAAGGCTGAACTTGAACCTTAAGGGAACAGCCGTGGCGTGAAGTCCTTGCCCGAATACACCCACAAGCGAGGAATGCCGTCCGACGGCCCCCTCCCGTTGTCAGACTGGAGGGACTGTTGTAACCTTCTCCGACTGCTATAACCACATTAATTATACGGCCGAGTCCCGAGCTAGAGTCGAGGGAGATGGCGTGGGCCCCATAGAGCACCGATCCCCCCTTTGCTTCCTAGTGCTTGATTGGAACGGGTGAAAACGGCCCATCCTCGCACAACCATCCGCCTTGTAGTTCTATACCGTATGGGAAAGTGCGCTCTTCAACCTTCCTTCCACCTTCTTCCTCTTCTTCTTCGCCGTTTCCCTCCACTCTATTTGGAAACCAATAAACTTACTCCGGCTTTGATGCGTCACGTCAAGGTCCGGTCACGCAAAAAACATCTAAATCCTTAACGAACCGTCTTCCCTTCTGGCCTACATGCCTCCAATCGGGTACGCTCTTGTTTAGATGTTGAGTACCTCCTCGATCTTTTCCCAGCAGACGGAAGATACATTGCCAATCATCGTGTGCTGCTGCTGAATTTGATTTCTCCAGCAAAACCAGCTCAGGAACTCATCACTCCCAGTCTGATGAACAGTTTTAAAAACTAAAGTAAACAACCATCTCAGGTTAAATGTTTGTCCAACTGCCATTCCTGGCTCGCGGACTTCACAGAATCAGTTCTGATGATTCCGCTCATGGCTACTTATTGCCTCACTTTTCCTAAGTGGACCGAGGTTCACCAAAAGCCCAACCTGAAAAATTAACACCATGATGCCTAATTATTTATGTGCCTATCGCAATTCAATTAAAGACCACAGAAGTGCAATATTTCCGTAGTAGGTATGTTGATCAACCTCTATTACACTAATTCGCAACAATATTTGAGGAAAACTACTCTTCAAGGTGAAGGTGGATTGAAGAATATCAAATTAGGATCCCATTGGCAACTCGAACCCCACCAAAATTCTGATTTATAAAAAATAAACAATAATATATTGACAAAAAAAAAACTTCGCAGAAGATAATCGATTCAACTAACGACCCATTCAATGGCGTAGAAGGTTTATCCTTCTGATTCTGACGCAAAAAAAGAACAACCGTAACCCTTTAAGTATAACCTCTGACCACTTAAGCTTCCCCGTTATTTCGCCAGGAACAATCCAGCTGTCTCAATCCAGGAGGCGGTCAGCGTCTCTGGATCTGGGCCAAGTCTGGAGGGCTACTTCTCACCCCAATTAATTCCTCGGGTCGTTTAAAGAGCTATTTTTAAAGGTCGAACTCAATGTTGTTTTTTCTTCTTGGACCCTCTTTTTTGCATGTGCCGCAAGAGCAGAAAGTTTGTTGGATGGAGCACGTTCACGAACCAACCAAAATACGACTGCATAATTAACTGATCCATTCGAGAAAATTGTACGTATCAAGGTGTAATTGAATGACTCCTTCGTTTACTGGTCAATTGAGGACACTGATTCTGCAAGAATTCTGTAGTGTAGGCGCAACAGTGTACGCTAGAGGAAGACCGTTTTTGTTGTTGACAGACTGGATAACCGTTTATAAAGCCAAGATAAATAAACGCAGTACCATTATTTTTTAACAACAACATTCTGATGCAATTTCGAAGAATTTTGTCGCTAAGACGTCTTCATTCGAAACATCGCACTCGGACGGAAGGATTAGATTGATAGCCTTCCTTCCCAATCATCTATAATCAACGTCTTCATCTCTGCCCGCTAACTCCACGAGCTCATGCCATCGACATTCTTTCGTACAAAAACAACCCACTTTTTTCATGTTTTATCTCTGACTGAAGATTGAGCGTTGCGCTTTTAATTGGATGTGATTGAAAATACTAAGCAAAACCATCTTTGAATGAGGGGTTTTGTCATCTTAGTTATGAATCAACAAAAACCAAAACTCTGAGTGGCCCTCGATACTTACTTTGCTCGATTGAGTTGCACTGAGACATCAACCTGGTATTTGCAAAGAAAATGTTTTCCAGCTGGACTGGAACCGTTTAGGCTCCTCTGATTTAATTTCGGGGAGCCTATCTAAGTGAAATTGCACTCGCCTGACTGCATTAGCCTTGTCTGCTACTCCCACGATCAGTTCGCCTTGGGCAGACTTGGAGTCCAATCATACCTTGGATTTTATAAGCTCAAAGACTTACAGTCAAACACTCATAATCTCCTCATTGTTGGCGCTCGTCTATCATCCTATCAAGCTTTGCTGTCCATGTGGCTAGAAATTTGGGTTAGGGGACGAGGGTGGTTTTATGATAATGTGATTGACATTTACCCCCTCGGCTTTGTTTCAGAAGGGAGGTTCTGGGGTTGGGGTGAAATGTCATGAGGAAATGCCAAAGGATCGATCAGAAGGAAAAAGTGTGGAAGGGGCATCTGTTTTCTATGAGGGGTCCCATCACCAAAGGCTCTCTATTGTTGTTGCGGATTGATGTTAGATGATTCTGTTTAACTTTCAATCCTTTGATACCTCATATTCTGATTGTGAGCTTGTAGAAAGTTCAGCAACGTTGGGATTGTAGAAATGTGAATTAGGAGTATGATAAATAACGTGGATAATACTCAACTCGTTTGGCCATAGTGTGGCCAAGAATAGAGATGAAATACAGGATCGATACCTATTGTATATCGAAATGACATTCGCAGGAGAGAATATCTCGAATCAGTCCATTATCGAAGAGTGAACGCACAACACTGCCCACAGTTATGACAAAGGACTTGTAAGATACTCGAAAATGTGGGTTAGGACCATCAACGCCCACCCTCTTTCAGTTCTAGAGCGGCGCTGGCGTCCCTCCACCAGTCAGGAGGCCTCGAAGTCCTCGTGACTCGTGCGTATGAACTCCATCAAGTCCTAAAGGTCCGCGGGTTCAAGGCCTCAGCGCCAATCATGGCAATCATACTACGATCCCTGGCTACCTCCTCGCTTCCATCCTATAATTCACCCATATATCCCGCGGTGCTCTTTTCATCCCTGGCCTTAGTTATTCGGGAAATGAAAAATTATGTAGAGCGAAGTTTCGAGGAGCCTGTTCCTTAAATATTGAAAAAACTCGGAAAATTATTACACAAAGGTTTATTATGTTTTCATATAGATGAAGAACACAGCTTTGCCGTTGTCACTACCTACCAACCATATTTTTGCTGCACAACCAAGTTTATTTTGAAGAACTTAACGCTTCACGCTCATTTCGGAGAAATAAAGAGTTGTGGGTGCCTTCATTAGGAAATTTGATTACTGGCTGCTAAGGACGCAACCACAACTCAAAGAGATGAACAACGGTTGTATTTTGATCAGCTAATATTTGAAAGGAGATTAAGCTTCTTTTGCGATTCACACTCGTGTTTCTGATTTATCGTAAGTCCAACCCTTGTTCTCATAGGGAGCGAACAATTTGTTTTATATAGCTCTGGGTGGTCTCATTCGATTCTTAAAATTCAATTCTATTTTAAATTGGTGTAAAATTAGTACTTTCATATCGAGCGTATTTGAGATAGGGCGTTTTGAAAATTGCCTCCCTCATTTTTCACCCCTTTGAAGTGACTGATAATAACCAAAAACTTCGCGGCACACCTAGACTCCGAATGGAACCCGGAAAAAATGTATTCGATTTTCAGATTCTACGTACCTTGAGACTTTTTGAGGAGGGGGGGATTAACATTTTTTCTTGGTCAATTCATTATTGAAAATAAAAAACCATAAATGAGTATGAGTATAGTGAGCTGAATTTCCGGCAATCACAGGAGTACGACAGCGACTGAGAATGGTGCATTACGAAGTAGTTCCCAACCGCTACGGCTCAGAACCAGAGAAAAACATACTTATGGACAGATTTTCTGATAGCATGGACGTGTAGCTGTTCAATGATATTAGCCAGATATTGTGTGTCAAAAACGAAAACGACTATCATGAAGTCAAATATCCGGCGGGACCTCAAGACTTATTAGGAAAGGCCATTTCTCTCGATATGGCAGGGGATTTGTTGAGAAGCGAGTTAAATCCTGGATTGACAGTGCGGGAATTAGGAAGAAGGGAGATAATAGGACAAGATGGCGGCTGGAGAACACGCGTGAATAATGCCTCTCTAGAAAACAGGGGGGAGCACGGGAACGAGGTGTGCAATAATCAACCTTATCAGCGTCTAGAGCTAAAACTGAACTCTTAACAACAATCCAATCTGATAGCAGCACGCCTCCACTTCCTCCCAAGGCAATCTGCTCCCCGAGGCATGAGTTTCGCAGGATTAAATGCCTCTGCTCTAGAGTAAAGCCTCCCTCACAAGTGACGTCATTTGAAAATGGAAGCGTGGATCGTCTGTTGTATCACTGACCTAAATAGTTCATTTCTATAGCTTGGAGATGTACAAATGCATATGAACATTGGAATGGGTCAGAGGTCAATGGAGTTTCTCCAAATATGAAACGATTTTGAGTTTGAAACTTATAGCGGGCCAATTGTACCTATTTTCGAAAGACACCACCGGTTTATACGGACTCTACACAGCCTATAGCAATCTCTCTCTCTCACTCTCTCTCTCTCTCTCTCTCTCTCTCTCTCTCTCTCTCTCTCTCTCTCTCTCCCTCTCTCTCTGATGATCTACAACTGTACTATTCATGCAAACTGGACCAGTTGAATGACGCCCTGACAAAAGTTAACTCCGATCTTGTCCGGGTTGATGAGTGGTGTGCCGAGCATGGAATGGTGATGAACGCTGTGAAAAGTAAAGCAATGCTGATGGGTAATGGCAAGATTTTAGCTGCTATAAATCAGGACACAGTGCAACCAACATCATTAGGTACCTCGGCGCTTGAATTTGTCAATCAATTCAAGAATTTGGGAATTTTGATGACGCCTACCCTTAACTGGAGCCCCCAAGTCGCCGAAATGTGCAAAAAAGTCTACAGAAGTTTGTACAAATTGAGGAGGATGGCTATAGACTTTCCGCAACAAGTCATAGCTTTGCTTGCGCAGGCTCTCCTAGTGCCTGTTTTTGAGTATGTGACTTTAGCAAATTGCGACCTAACTGGAGACCAAATGCAAAAACTACAAACAGCCTTGAACTCAGTCGTTCGTTTCGTGTACAGACTACGTCTCGATGTGCACGTCACTCCTTATTTCTTGAAATTAGGGTGGCTGAAGATCCAAGAGAGAAAAAAATTATCAATATTAACCTTGATTTTCAAAATTTTAAAATTCCGTAAACCCAAATATCTGCTTACTCATTACAATTTCCTCAATAACATTCACTCTGTTCCCACTCGTCACGCCTCTTCAACTCTCCAAATTCCTCATCACAGTACCATTCTCTACAGCAAATCCTATAATCTTCAATCAATTAAACTATACAATGAGTACAAAGAACATTTTGATTTCTCCAAATCTGTTCAAAGTTTCCGTAACAAATTAAAGAAATTATTTTTAGAGTCATACAGTGATTAATATCAATTATTTTTATTTAGTTATTCGAGTTTTTTCCTAGCACCTACCGCACCTTGTAACACAATTTTGTATTGCACCTATAATCGTACTTGTTGTATTATGTGTGATCAGTCACTATTTTTATTTTCTATTAATTCTGTATCTTCGATTGTGCGAGGAATGATTATTTAATTTTTTACAAGGAGGATGGAAGAGAGGACTCTTGTCCTAATCCTTCCCTGTTTTGTATATAAACGCCATTCAATCTCTCTCTCTCTCTCTCTCTCTCTCTCTCTCTCTCTCTCTCTCTCTCTCTCTCTCTCTCGCTCTCGCTGTCGGTTACTCCGGTGTTTGTGTTTTCGTATCTCATCTCGAAACCGATACGAAGTCCAATTTCGTCTTCTACTCAACTAGGTTTTTTTTTGGTAGCTACTTAACTACAAGGACCAAAATCAAAAATCAAATAATGTTGATGGTAGTTAGGGATATACTCGTATTGTCGATCAAAATTATTTTTGGTCAGCCATAGTTACTGCGCCTGCACCAATTGTGAAAGATGAGAAACAACAGACATAACGATGAATATACCGATAAAATCAACTGCACTGTGTTACGAGGGACCATGGCCAAAAATTGCGGTTCGTTCCCTAATATGGGAGCTTCACGCGTGTGGATATAAGTTCATGTTTTAGTGGGTATAAATGTTGTCGTCTGGCCAAATCAGGAGTTGAAGACGGAGTCAGGCAGAGTCGACCTGACATCGCCGGAATTTCACAATATCTTTGCGTCCCCGAGTGTCTCCAGTCTAAGGTATTGTGATACGGTGAAATTACGAGGCGAAAAATTTTCTCTTCATGCAAATCTCCACTGAGCTTTCGTTTGAGAAATTATTATGGCTGTTCATCTCTGGCTGGCGTCCAACTTCTAACTTATTTTTTCCGTGTTCAGCTATTCATCTCCTCCGAGTAAACAAATCGTGCGACGAAGCGATTTGGAAACCTTCGAAATCGCTATAATACATATTGTAGGCTCATATGTAGGGCTGGAACGGACTCATTAGTGAAAGTCCAGACCAATGGCTCGCACACCCACGCCTTTCGTAACACGCTAAGCCAGCCTCAGACGCGGTCGGGTGCCTCACCCTTGACTCCTGCCCTCCTGTGTCAGTAAATCATAAGAGTTTCGATTTCGACGTTAGAAAAAAGAGCCGCCCTGCCCAGCCTCGTTCTGGTAATCGTAATAGCTGGCTTGGACGGGGGCCCATATGGGTAAAAAAGGGAGTGCGTGTAGCCCCTGGAGCAGAAGCGTTTTTGGCGGATTTAAGAGGGAGCCCCCGGCATGACATAAACTTCTGGATATATGGAAAAATACCGTGAGAAACCAGATATCGGGCAAGAGACTAGATCGTTCATCACCGATATCAAAATTCGATTCAGAGCAGGGTTGAGAGCTCCACAAATTAAGAAGTTGTAATTTGGTTCACTCCTGAATGAGGCTTAGTAGCTGGATTTGTACTATTTTCTCGATGATTACGAATCGCTGATGGGGCTCCACTTCAAGTGAGTCTGAGGAAGTGTGAGAACTAGGATCAGCTGTGTAGGCGATAAAGTGAACTTCTCTACTGTTCATCTTAGAGCACAGAAATTTGGTAAACAGCTCCTTGAGAGCCAGAGCTAATGTCATGGTTTTGTTTAATTACCAGCCCTGAACTACGATACATATTATTCTACCTATTATTCTTATTATACCGTGAGAAACCAGATATCGGGCAAGAGAGTAGATCGTTCATCACCGATATCAAAATTCGATTTAAAGCAGGGCTGAGAGCGCCACAAATTAAGAAGTTGTAAATTGGTTCACTCCTGAATGAAGCTTAGTAGCTGGATTTATACTATTTTCTAGATGATTACGAAACGCTGATTGGGCTCCACTTCAAGTGAGTCTGAGGAAGTGTGAGAACTAGGATCAGCTGTGTGGGCGATAAAGTGAACTTCTCTACTGTTCATCTTAGAGCACAGAAATTCGGTAAACAGCTCCTTGAAAGCCAGAGCTAATGTCATGGTTTTGTTTAACCCATTTCAAGCCAAGGGTGGAAATAACACAGAAGTGAGAGGAGGAGGATGAACTCTTTTACAAGATGGCGGCCAAAATAAGGCATAATTTGCCCATCAATTGAGAGCGATAATACTCCAAATTTTATGAATTTTACATTTTAATGGGATTTAAGAGGCCTCAGTCTTCCAAATCAATGTGACTTATCCAATTCATTGTTGTTGGTAAAATGCGAAAATCTATTTTAAGGACCAGAATCCGTTTCGACTCGTGGCCCAGAACGCTCAATCGCTCAGGATCGAATTTGAGTCACCATAATCATGCTTTCGGCCAAAACGCCTCTTTTTAAAAAAAATTCCTAGGTCGCATCGAGCTCCCGATTGTCGAAGATTTTTTTTTTTTTTTTTTTTGACGAGTATAGGAACAGCATGAACGAGGAAAAATTCTTCTACGAAGATTTTCCACTATCTTCAATATCAAAAAAAAAGTTGATGGGAAAACGCATCAGTGGCCGGAAATGGGTAAATACCAGCCCTGAACTACAATACATATTATTCTCCATATCCTCAAAAAAATACTCAATGTTAATAAATTATTGAATCCTTAGGTTCTCAATGAAACTAAAACAATCACAATGATGATTATTAAAACACAATGGGGCCGTTAATGGGGTTTGGATGCTCCTAAAAATAGATAGGAAGTATTTCACACCCTTGCCCTAGTAAAATAATCAACTCAAACTGTGTGGAACATACTCAGTATAACATGATATAATACCCCGAAAACTGTACCCCAACTAGCTGCACCTAGTCGCTAACTTCAAATGATGGGCTAGTCCTAACCTCACCGTCAGGGGCTAGTCCCTAACTCACTGGCATAGGCTGGTCCCCAACGCATGGGAGCTGAGGGCTAAGAACCGGAGCATGGAACTCGCAGCGTCTGATTTTCTTTTCGCATTTCGTCGGTATGTTCTTTTGCAATTCAAGACGACCATTCCGTTCTCGTCAAAATGTTTGATTAAATCCTGTCAAAAGTCAGCATGAAGTTATCGACAAATGATTTTGAAATATGTAACTGTGATGAAACTCGTTTTTGAAACTGGACCATCAGTTATTGCTGAATAGATAAGAACAACCTATTTAATAATACCAGTTATTTCTAGTAGAAAGAACTTATTTTTAAACCACGTAACGTAGGTACCGATTTCTCTAACTCCATCAAGAGCAGAATGAACAACAATGGATCACCGGACATGGCCATCTGACATGAAGTACAGGGTTATCGTGTGGTGGTGAATATAGGAGTTATTGGTAGGGAGGGCCCATCAAAAATGCCGATAGCCCCAGGGACAAATGCCAAGAGTTCGGAGAGATGATTTTTATCCAATTACCTTTTGCGGTTGTCCTTCGCGTCCTCACGCCAAGCCCATTTTTTCTCTGATTGGACTGTACTCCCCCCTTCACTGCTCATCTGCGCCCCCCATCGGTTTCGCTAATAACTTGTAACGAATTCATTGCGAAGGGTAGGTGTCGACGAGGGGTTGTTCTCCACGTCGCTTCGAGGGATATTGGCCGTCACCGTTGAGCTGTCAAAGGATCAGCCACTGATATGTAAATCCGGAGTTTTTTGTTGTCACATATTGTCACAACTGCAGCGAAAAAGCTGAAACCTCCACCAATTCCCATGTACCTATATTCATTTCCATTCAGTTGAAACGACTGAATAGGTGGTAGGTCAGTATAGCTTCCTCATATAGAGTAACATGTACTTAAACAAATAGTCTGAATTCCCTAATAAGCAAGAACATGACGACGATAATTTCTCAAATAGGAAAACGTTAACAGGATTAAAAATCTATTCCCAATTATTTTATTTTATTTTATTTATTTATTTTTTTTTTTTATTCTTTATATTTTTATTTTTTAGCGGTACTTCTATTTGAGCGCAATCAAGGTTAATAAAAAATCAAGAAAGCTACCATTAATCGGCGATCAATTCAGTCCCCTGGAATTTTGATCGAACTTGTAACAAGATTTTGAGCATTTATGCCAGATACAATGGATTGACTACAAACAGACTCGAAACCAAAACTCAGTTACGATGTCGAACAAACTCGACATCGTAACCAGTTTTGAGGAAACTCCAAAACGCAAATTTTCAATTTTTGTCAATGTCTCCTCAAAACTGGTTACGATGTCGAGTTTACAATTGCATGGAGTTTGTTAGAAATAAAATAATTGTTAATAATTGTTACTGGTTACAATTGAAGACCACAGGGGAAGAACGCACCAAGTCGATTTTTTGCGAAAAATAGGTTATGACGGTTTCTTATAGATTTTTTCACGGCGGACTCGATGGTGACAACCAAAATGGGCAAAAACGATCCAATATAGGAGAAAAATGGGAGAAACGAAACACCGTACAGGGGAAGAACGCACCAAGCCGAGCGCAACCGGGGAAGAACGTGCCAACTTTCGGGCTCCCTCACCCAGGTCGTATTCCCCTACCTGCTGGATCTCTGTGATTCACGCATTCATGCGGTTTTCCTGGGTTTCACAGTATTATTTTCAATTATTAGCGGCGATCATCATTATTTTCTTCATACCAATAAGTTTATATGAGACTAGTGTTTGTTTTCTTGAAAACGGTGAAACAAAAATGAATTTCCTGGATTTTATTCTATTAAAATATTTTGCTAAACTTCTTCGTGAGTGAACTTTTGAAAATACCAAATCATTATATATATCATTAAAATGTCACGAAACCGTTATGCCCTGATAAAGAGAGAAATCTTATGGTAGGATACTATGAATAAAACCAGCAATACACGTTCATGGTGCGTTCTTCCCCTGTACAGATGGACCTTTGCAACTTTGGGTGGCAATATGGAGTTTTAAAATACTTTTTGCATTAGTTTTGATTGTACCACCGCATTCTACAGTACGCTGAGATACAAATTCCATTTTTTTAAAATTGTATCGACCAAATTCGAACTAATATTGGGTTTTTGCCGGAAAAAATGATTTCCTGAAAAGTTTACAAAATGGGACATAAATTAATGTCAACATAGTGATATTCAAATACCCAAGCAACGAAAGGACTGCGAGATTTTGCATGGTTCATAAAATAAACAATATGTACGGGTAGATGTCCCTTCCTGAATGACTCAACTTGTGTATGCTCTGTTGAAAGATTATTCGGTTGTATGGGAGGACCCTTCGGGTCATTCATTCCATGGCGAAGTGCTCCAACGCCAGGACACCTTTGAGGGTCAGTAAATTATAATCCATTTGGTGGAAGAGGTGTGAGGGAGGGTATTCCGCTGCGCCCTATCTCATTGTCTTCCAAGGAAACGCCTCGTTTATATATAGTCGGATAATGGAAGGGGTCTGGACCAGAGTTTACGGGCGATTCCTAGTCCCGGTCGTGGACAATGGTGCAACCAGCCATAAACATTGAGTTACCACTTCGTCTTCCTCGGACGTAGCTTGCCCTTTATGCGATATAACGGTACCCACGACCCTTCAGCCATTTGATTTTCCGTTCTTTCCTTGGGAATTTTGCGTATAGGAGTTTGAAACGGAACCTTTTCCCAGCTCAGCTTCTCACAAGATTGCTACAATTTGGAAGGAATGTAAAATGTTGCTGGGATGCAGGGAACAATGTTGCGGGGACTCCAGAAATGTTAACCGCTCTGCTTCTTTTCAATGAAGATTAGATCGAAAATACCAATACTGAATTGCGGAATTATTGCATTCCGATCATCAATAGAACAGTGACATGAAATTGTGCAGGTATTCTTCTGGAAGTTGGATCTCTACTAGAAATAGAAAAGTGGGACGGTTTTGACTGATTCATGTTAACAGTTGCATGAGCAAAACATGTATAACTGAATTCAGTATTCATCCATAAATTCTGCAAGAGCTTGCATTTGAAACTTGAAGATCCGACTTAAATATCTCACTTGGTCCCACTTTTAACATTCGAAGTTTCAGCTATAAAGGATAGGCCGTACGGTAGACTTTCAAGTGTTATATTCACGTACAGTGTGGATTGGGGTGATTTTATATGCATTGAGAAGTCAGGCATGCAAGAAAAGGATTATAGAAGCAGGGGTGATAGCGAAACCATGTCCAGCACACCCCTGTAGACGTCGAATCTCATGACAAGTCGGGGTTCCACGTATGGATGACATGACATATTGAATGGTTTCGTGAAAAAAAATCCGATACCTACTTTTTTATATTACTCCATCCTCCCCCTACAATACCGCCATTTCATCGTAGGTCTTTCAAAAGCTTCGTTCTCCTCTTTTTTTTTCAACCTTCACTGAAATCCCCTACCGCCGGAAATTACAAAAAGAATGTATCGATAGGTTTAAGGGCATTTGGGCGTAAAGAGATACGAGACGTCGCTCCACCGTCGGTCTGAATTTCAAAATTAACTTCAATCAAGTCTACCTGCACCGGGCGATGTAGACAACTTCCTTCAAATCATCTTGACAATGGTGATAATATACAATACTGCCAATACTGCTGATCTGAAGTCTACCGCTTGATTCGGAACAGTATAATATTTATGTATAACTATCCGGTTACCATTTGGCTCAAATGAAGTTTTTACTGAGGGGTTCGGTCGATGATTTGCAGCGTTTTTTAAATCATTCTGCTCAGAACAAACCAACATTATTTTTCAGTCTTGTTTTCGACCTTCATGAACCGAAAAATAATATCGACTCCCTCACGCGATTGTAACCTCATTGACACAACCTTTTTTCCCCCCGCAGAACGGATATTAAAACCTCTCACCCCTCAGCAACCTCATTTTCCACCTTCCTTGAGACAAGGAAGCTTCACAGGTTCATGAACGTTGAAAATGGAACCAAGCAGCATCCCTGATAATGGGACAGGCGGCAGACGCTGATGGCAGTTTGCTGTACATGCAAATTTTCTCGTCTGCTTCCTTCCAACCTCCTCTCATTCCCCTCCTCCCTATTTTATTATTTTACAAAATAATTTTTATCTCACGGTCTCCGTGATGAACCTCGGCTATACCCGGATGACATTATACAAAGTGCAGGGTGGGAAACCAAGGGTGCCTCGCCCTAGCACAGCCACTTTTCTCCTAAAAGAGATGAAGGGAATAATGAAAAATAAACAAGCTTCACTCCTCAAATTATGTAATACAATATACAGCTTTACTTCCCCCGGTATCAACCTTATACAGTTTTTACGCGGAATTACCTCGAGAG
Organism: Apolygus lucorum; assembly: GCA_009739505.2. Taxonomy (NCBI): domain Eukaryota; kingdom Metazoa; phylum Arthropoda; class Insecta; order Hemiptera; family Miridae; genus Apolygus; species Apolygus lucorum. The sequence continues at coordinate 34,554,854 of CM019179.2, read as the reverse complement.
CATACTGGTCCTAATTTGCATACCAGCTTTTTCAGCCCCTGTTTTTTATGCAGCGAGTGACAAGTATTTATGCGGATTTTTAAAGAATATTTTCCAAGTCCTTTCAACATTTCTGCAGTCCGCACCTTATTATGCTTGTAAAATTCAAAACTAGCTGAACTCATTCTCAGGTGGAGTTATTAATCCTAATTTGTACTATTGACGGTAAATTGATGATCCAACACTTCTAACTCATAATTTATGGTAAATATATTATTAATTTCATTAGCCTGTTTCGCGTGCCTTGCGAGTATATGTTACTTGGTGCTCAGATTGCTTCAATCTGGTCCACCTCAGGGAAATGTATGAGACACAAATATAATCGTTCTATTTTACATCATTTTCAAGATCATCAATATTTACGAAAATCTTTTCTCAATCAACTTCACTAGGTAAGACCAATTTCGCGACGAACGAAGATGTGTTAAGGCGTGTAACCTCATCAAAAACTTTTTTTAACAAACAAAATCGTCATTTCAATTTAACATTTTGGTCAATAATTTTCAATAAGGAACCTTTCGAATCGAGCAAGAAAAAAAACTGTAACCTCCCTCAAGATTTGATGGGCTACGTTTCACGTATTTAGTATCCAAAAATTGAATACATATTTTTCCGTCTGCACGCTGTACGCGTACGTTTACGATTATGTTTGGTATAACTATAAGGGCTCCATTTGGGGTCCAGGTGTGCTCTGAAGCTTTTGGTTATTGTCATTCACTTCTAAGGGGTAAAAAGTTGGGGAAAAACATTTGCAAAATGGCCTTGGTCGAAAACTGTCTAAATAAAGGTATAGTTTTTTCCATCGATTTAAAATAGCGACGATTTTTAAAGAATTTTCTGACACCATCTAGAGCTCTTTGGGACCAACCGTTCGCTTAATTAGGATTATTATTTACCTAATTAATGAATGTTGCATGTCGTTTTTTTGTGTGGTGAATTTTAAGAAACGAACATAACAACCTTCCCCTCCCATTCTCATCTGCCTTAGAAAATATATTGTCAAATATCGGGACTGGGGTCATCTAGAAAAACGCTGTTATCGCCTAGCTTTCGAAAAAATGTATTTCCTTCATCAGGGCTCAAAAGCAGTTATATGTGAGGAGAGAGCACCCACCACTCTCTATCCGGTTCTGTTTCAGGTTGATTATCAGTTGTTTAGTTTTCTTTACAAATTTTTATTGTTGCCTGTTGCCTATTTATACGCCTAAAAAATTTTTAAATCTATTGTTTTTGTTATTGTTGAGAGCCTGATGCTATTTATTTTGAAAGTTTTGACTTGTACAAGCCCTGAAAATGGAAACATATTTACCGAAAGCTAGGCGATAACAGCGTTTTTCTGGATGACCCCGGTCCCGATATTAGACAATTTATTCATACCGTGGGTTTGAATAACTTAGATGAACCACACAACATCTTAGAAAATAGTTGAAGGGTAAATTTGCACCGTTTTTTATTGATAAATGATGCTTGTTTCAAGTTCTAAGCCACTATCACAACCGCACTAGAAAATACAATTCAAAGGACATTCACTTTTGTTACCAGGCCATGTCGAAATTATCTCACCAGAATCTTGGATCAATCTTGGATCAGAAAAGAAATCACTTGTTTATTGTACTGATTGTGGTCTAGGTGTTGGCCTCTTCGATTCCTTCCGAGTGGGAAACCCAAACGCAAACAAAATAACAATCCCGCACGAACGGAAGGGTGTAAAGTAATCTCGTTTGCACAGGGGTAACTTGAGAGGGAGCAATCTTGACAAAAATGCAAATGACTGGGATTTGTGGAGGGAAAGTTGGATGAGGGTGTCAAATGCCAGAGGGGGTGAAAATCTGTACATTTGAATCCCTTGTGGGAAAGAGTCTTCACCCCTAATTTTTCCGGATTTCTTGGCGATTACGTTCGTTTGAATGCTTTGACTTGCTTCAATCAAGTCAAAAGACAAGTATGGAGGTATTTAGTCAATATTTGCAAAAAAAAACTTTGAGTTGGTACAATGAATTTGGAAATCTATGAGCCAAAAGGAGCGCATATGCAAATATATATCAACTATTTTTACGTGTACAAAGCTTTTTAGTAGTAAGTAACAGAACTTCGGATTAGTTACACGAAATTGGAGACATAAAGTTCCTTCTTACAATTATCTTTTAACCTTTCGTTTTCTTGTTTTTTAGCACTCAAAGATTTTAATCGTCTGTTTGACTTCTTAACTGGCTATGACTCCGTCAAATTACTAGGTACTGCAAGCGACATAAAGAACACCTGAAACCGCGTCAAATTTTCTATAAAATGAGCTTATTTGTTGCGATACCGATGAATAGTAGTTGTTGCTTTGAGTACTTCAACGATATTCACAGTAGTTGAAGAATTTTGAATTACGTTATTTCGCCAACTAGCTCCAGTTGTGATGCTATAAATTATTTGTAGAGATTTCGACAATCACATTTGTGGTAGAACGATTGATGAAGTTGATGTGATAGATCTGTCAGTACATTGTTGGTTTAAAAAAATCGGGGTTATAAATAAGAGGTAGTATTTATATAACGTTTGATTATTGCGAGAAAGCGGAATTTCACGAATTGGCGTGCACAACGCCCTCATACTCCACCACGGAGCCCAAAAGAAAAGTGAGAGGCAGCAGTAGAGGCGTCCGAGAGAGTCCCTAATTAAACGACCAATTAAACTGGTCAGACAATGGGGCCCCGGTCATTGAGGGGCCCCCAGGGGCCAGAGGTCATATCTCCCATCTTCTCCTTCATTCTCCTTCCTAGTTTCTTTCTTGTTCCTCCTTCTTCGTTCCTTCCATTAAAAAAATTCTCCCAAACCTCCTCCTCAAACGGTGCTCAATGAATAATAATGATCATCTTCCGAAGTCAGAAAGAATTTTTTTTCTTTATCAAGATGCCTATGGGGGTACTACGTGATATATGCTTAATCTCCGATGTGCCCATTTCTTGGCGTCTTCTGCGCACTTCTCTACCGTCTTCTACGTCATTCATTCTGATTGATAGTCATCTTCAGGACTATTAAGCGAGAAAGAATCCTCATCTCTTATATTTAAGCCAGATTTTTCACCTTTAATATCCATAAATGGCAAATGTATTATCTCATTTCTACGAGTAAATAAAGAATTCATGTTATAATTCCTAGCCACATTAACTAACCAACAATCGAAATCAGTTCATCACTAAAAGCGATAATTTATTGCAATAGTTTCTATTGTGAGATTAATTTCAGTGAGCAGATGAATATGTTACCAAAGTTACTTGAACTACATTCTAGTTCAGTTATTATTTTCAGTTGTTACTGACTATGTTGTGGCATATTTGACATTCGTTCATAACCCTCGTCCGTTGTAAGGTTTGGGGAATATCATGAGAGGAATCTAATCTTACCTTGAGTCCCATAAGTATGCTCTTAAATTCTGAAATCTCACTGAAGATTAAATTCTGGCCAATTTCCTGATTGGAAGCATAAACTATGTCCGCAGTTTATAGAAAATGACCTGAAACCAAAAAACAAAGCCGGAGCCTCAATATCTCAAGACCTAGCCTTTTAGCGAATTTTCGAAGAAAATGAAGCTATTTCTGTTCATTCTGTCCGTGGCTGTTGACTTTGAGTTGTTGTTTGTGTTTACTCTAGCAGTAACACAGTAACAAATCTCGATTTTCAAAAGAAAAATGGATTAATCATACCTAATCTCATTATTAACCTTGATCATACTAAGCGAAATAATATTGATGGAATGCTCGGAAATGTGATTGTCAGAAAATCTGTTCGGAAAGATTTAAAGGCCCTGAGGTATGTGTATTACATATACCTTGCTAACTGCTGTTACGTGTGAACATGCAGGTTCATAGAATATCGCGAGTTACCGGTGATTATTATGGGAAGGTGTATAATAGTTTGTTTTTGAGCCAACCCCCGTAACCAACTGAGGTGCCCATAAAAATACAGTAGGGCCCGTTAACAAGGGGATCTTGAGGTTGAAAAACCAGGGAGTTAACAACCAACAATCCCCGTAGCCATAGGTTAGCAAAGTATGCGTTGGCCAGCGGCGTGCCCGACCGGGTCAAGTACGACCGCCTCCTCTGGGCATAACATTCTTAACCTCTAAACTGTGCCACATTTAACAATGGTTTTATCCGGTGCTCTGAGATCAGCATAGGATCGTGACCGGCGAACGACGCGAATGAGCTACCGCTCTGTTGACTTTATATGGTCATCACGTAAGTCCAATTAAACAGCTTTTCCTGATGAAGGAAGTGGACATAAATCTCAGTCATACATCCTCTAGATCCTTAACAATTTCTCAGTCAACAAGCAATTCACGACCGTGGTACATTGTAGATTAGAAAGGACATGCTTGTTGAGATACATGTCCACGGTTCAGCTCTTTATAACTATCATTGTTTATCATGTTCTGTTCATATTCTCATTCACGCAATAGATGTTAGTTTCCTAAGCAAATGGCAGTGCTTCGAATTCAAAACTTCATCCTTGAGTTACATGAACTGTCTATCAAGCTGGTGTTTCTATAAGTGCGGAAATTTAGAGGCAGTAACTATCTCCACGATCGCGTTGAGAGTTTCTGAGATCCTGGAGTGATGTTATTATGTCCACAACTGGACTCGACTTTTCAGGATTCTCTGATTTGGACGAATATCAGTGAGGAAATATGTGACACTCCAAGGAGTTTTGGAATCCTCAGCCTTCAGCGTTACTCCAGCATTACTTGGTTCCCTCTGTAATATCCGATCATGGAGCAGTACTAGTTCTAGTAGTCAAGATCATAAATGCACTAATCAATGAGATCAAGTTTTGGTTACCAGTGTAGAGATCCTGGAACTTGTATTACCTCTCCTAGAGCCTACCTAGAGCTCCTTGTATTGCTCGTCTGCTTAAGGCTTGATTGTTGCCAAAACAGACCAAAATGACAGACTTTTTTGACCTTCAGCACAAGTACAATGCTTCCCCCAGAAGAACCAAAATATAAAAATTCGAAATTTAAATTCCCCTCATATTAGGCTGTGCCTAATGAATGTGCACTGTATGAACGTTCTCAAAATAAGCGCAAATCCGAATTTTTAAACTACAAGGTGCAATACATTACGCCCCTGAAATTAGGTACCCGGAGTCTGCTGATTTATTAATAAGACCGGCCACTTTGAGCCAAAAGCATTAACCCAGATTCTAATGGCACTTCGAACAAGGCTCAGCTCTTAGAATTGATATACGGCCTTTCTTGATTTCACGGGTCATTCCCCACTCCCACGAGCTCAACAATCCAGGTAATAATTATCATGTTGTAACATCGTCGAGGGGGCAAAGGCAAAAACCACATCTCCCGGGCCGCTCCATCTTTTTTGCTCTCAGAAACCTCTCGAAGGCCTGATTAAGAGCGTCCAGCCTATTACGAGGCGTTGTTAATTTATTTATCAAAATCAATTAATCGGCGACCCCACCCGTGGAATATAAGGTTCGTCTGAGCATTTTTTATATATAAGCTAACGCCGTGTGCTCTATTCTTGACCAGACCCTCTCAAGCCGTACTGCCGTACCTCGGTGGTCTCACTCTCCTCAGGTAATTGTTTTCACGCCCACAATGTTCCTCCGAAGTTGCGCCAGAAGACGTGATCTTGTGAAATGCTAGAACCACGAAATATCTATCACTTCCCTGACGTACCGTTAGTGGAGAGACTTCGTTTTCCGAGCATCTGTGGGGGTTTCGTGGCACGACCGTGATGTGCAAAAATTATACCAATTTCTGCAAACCGCTACTAGTTCTTGAAGCTCGATTTTTCGTGCTCAGTTGTTTCACTGTTCAAGACCCCTCATTAGTCATAAGTTCTTCATCAGAGTTTGGCGTCTGGCGCAATGCCTTCCGAGCTTCATTATGGCAATAACATGGGTCCGTTCGCCCATTATTTATTCTGCGTTTGAGGCACTGAAGAGAAAAATTTGTTCTTTATTAATATCTTTCAAAACATTTTTAGCCAGCAGTGGTTTTTTATAGGTCTTTGAAGTGGTTCTTTCAGTTCGAAGGTAAACTGTTCCTCTTTCCTGCCAAAAGCTGGTAAAGATTAGAAGATGACAGTCACAAGTGGTTCGAGGTTGAGCGACAGTAGCCAAAGTGCTTCTTCTCGGAGGCAGAGCATTCAAATCTTTGCACGTAAAGGACGTTGTTTATCTAGTTCATCATGATTTGTGAAGCTAGCCACAAATAACTGTACCTAAAGGATAAGATAGGAGCACGTTTCGATTGGATCATCATAGTTTTGATCATTTGTCGATTCAAAATCTACACGAAACCTACAATCCTCAATAAATTCAGAAAAGGAAATCCTGAAAATATTCATCTAGTAAAATGAGTTTTATTAAGGGAATATTTTTGGCTTTGATTTGGCCATTCGAAATATCTTGAAAGCTTTTCAGACCCTTCCAGAATAAATTCTATTCGTTCCGTCTGTCCTGAACTTTCGACCCCCATAGGCGCCTATACGCTAGGTAAAAATATTTTTCGAGAACTGAACGGTCCATTAAACAAAAATTTATGGGCAGCAGAGCGGGGAAGAGTGCGACAAATGATTTTCTCACGGCCCTGAAGAAGAAGCGTTTGTTCTAATTGGCCGAAACCCCCTCCGTCGCTAATCTGTAATTGACAGCGGGTTCACAATGGCCTCCGGACCTCGTAAGTTCGCCGTTTCTTTCAGTAGCTATCGAGAGACTGAAAGAATCAGTTGAAGTCCCCACTAGAAACATTCGAATTCAAGTGAAAGTTTGTGGCTTATTAGGTAATTGCATGCTGATTTATAACTATGGATATGTGGATATTAGGCAACAAAGCAGATTGATTCTTTCAACAAAGATACAATAATTAGATATTATGTATGGTAAAAACAGAGTTGAGTAGAACGTTGTCTATTTCCAAACTAACGAGTATTGTGGTCAAACTGGTAGGAAATTTAGGGAAAGAATAAAAGAGCATGAGAAGGATTTTAGGGATAACAAAGGTGATTCTGCTTTTGCGAATCACCTAAGGGAATCCAATCATAACTTTAGTTTTGATCTAACAAACTATTGATCTAACAAACTATTTGATCTAACTAACAGTTCATAGAGACAGTTCCTCATTTTGCCCGGAGGGAATTTATGTTGGAAGTGCTTGAAAAGTTCGATATTCTTAAGAGTGATAGGTCTGGTAAATGTCGAATGAGGTGGTCCCTCAACATGTTTCACCGTTGATGGGTTCATTCCTGCAATAGCCCCCCCCCCCCCTCACAAAGTTACACTTACCAATGTTTGAGCTCCCTTTCACTTTATCTGCTTTGATTGGCATTTGATGATCCTCCCAGGTCCCTTCACTTCTCTGAACCAATAGGATTCTCCTTTCACTAATCTGCTTCAATCAGATTGGGTATGACTTTCACTTTCTCAACCAATGGGATTCAAGCTCCCTTTCACTTGTGACTTTATAAGCTATGCTCTCTGTGGTGTACCTTCAGTTATTGTTTGTTACTGATGATGACCTAACCGTCGAAATCGATTTAACTTGTAACTGATTATTTTCGTGGAAATAGACAACGTTCTACTCAACTCCGTTTTTATTAAAATGGTTTTCCACTATCTCATGGCGAGTGATTTTATTCGTATTATGTATAGTTGACAAGAACTTCTAGTTTAAAAGCTATGTCAGCAATCTAGGATAAAGAAGAGGTTAGCTTCATTGTTCACACTTGTGACCTGTCTTCCCTAAGTTACTTCCTATCACTTCTAGTAGTCTTCAAGAGAGTCACGCTTGGATTAGTGTGAAAAGAGCGCTATCAAATATTATTTCCAACTGATTATAGTTTGCAAGAAGCACACAAGCAGTTATGGTCATTCTTCTGTGCTTTTGAAGGACCAATCGCTCGCGAGGGGCTTTCTAATATCAACAATAAGGAGCTGAGGAAATGATGTGGTTGGGAGTACGCACACCCATCACCCCATCCACATAAAGAATAGGTTATGAGATGAAAGATACGACAGTTGAGTTTTTTCGACTCTTTTATAGATGAGGGTTGTTTTTTATTTGCCTCTTTCCATCATAAATTAATTATACTCCGTTATCACGGGTAATGAATAAACGAGTCTTTTATAAATTTATGGTTTTGTTTATGGTTATTATACCTGCATGAGGCTTGGTTTTTTTCCCATTTGCAATCTTTGATGATTTCTTTAGGTTAGAGCGTGAATTCCATCGTCGCTACTCCGTACCAGCGGAGTGTTCTGTTGACGTATTTTCAAGGAAAATTAAGCTATTGAAAAAAACTCAAAATTTTAACCATGGAATTTTTTGAATTTTCTTTTTTCACTGAAATCCGTTTTAGAGCACTCTGAAGCTACACTTGAAGTTTTTCCAAAAAATCATATATTTAGGTAGTGTATGTGTGTGTCTCCAGACGACAACTTGAGTAATTGTTCCACAAAATTTCAAGTTTTTGCCAAAATGTTCATAATAACAAAACGAAAGACAGTTCCGTTAGTCAGACAGACAACCTTATGGGATCCAATTCAGAAAACAAGCCAAAAAATGTGTTTAGGTTTCTTTAATGGATACTACCATCACAATCATGCAGTAATATCATACAGTATGTTTGTATGGTACCTATATTGAAAATCGAAAATAAAACAATGATATACGTGTGGGTCTATGAGTTTGCGGTGACGAGGAGAGCATGAATATAGACTACTAAAATTGTTAAAACATGCCCTGTGCAAACAGTATGTTGGTATAGCATACTGAAAATAGAAAAAATAACAGTTTACATGTGGGTGCCCCACGAGTTCGGAGTGACAAAGAGAGTATTTTTTGAAGTTTTAAACATTTTTAAGCATGGTGTTGATTGTTTAATTTTAACGATTCTTTTTGTGTCACACTCCCTCTTATAGCTAATACTTAGATTTTGTTAACTGTAGCTTTAAAGATGTCTTTGAAAATTCGCTCGTCACCTGATGCTGCATGAATGGACTAATGTTTAGATTGGTTTAGGAAGAAAATTGACGGGATATTAGAAGATAAGAATGTCTGCACTCAGTTTATAGCTAACTGCGACTACTGTGGGTATTATGTCAGTCTACTGTTGTCCAGTCGTAACGACCAGCTATTCAGCAAACCTCGATGGGTGAGTTGGCATCCATTAAACGTCTATCCGAAGACGACAGAAAGATGTGAGATCCAGCATCGATCATCAAGGATCACAGAATGATCTCAGCACTCAAACTGGATACTCCACACGGCATTCGGTTTTGAAAATAATGGTACTTGCAGTTATATCTCAATCATCGCAGTCTTCTGATTGAAGCAGAGCGGAGAAGGGGAGATGTTTTGGGCTCATCATCGAATCTCGGATATGCCTTGTCAGCCACCTCATTACCAGCCTTCTTCTAATGAGCCCGTTCGTATCTCTCCCCGTGATTCTTCCAGTGGTTTCGGTCAGACTGCTTTCACACGAGCCATGACTTTTTTCTTCAATTCTGAGCAGCTAAAAATCGCGTATTGCATTTCCAGAGGCAGTTATTCCATGATAGGTATAGACGTTTACAGTCTCCACCTGTACAGTTTGTACAGTCTCCACCAAGACTGTATTAAGTACTACTTCAAATCCCTTATATGAGTCGTAATCGAGGCCATTAAATTAGAGTTAATTAATAAAATCACCCATATAGTTATGAAAGTCAATAGAAGCGATCTCTTGCAGTTATTTCCATCAACATTGATTAGGTCAAATTTGACGGCGTTCTCCATAGGTAGGTATGTGCAGAACTTGAGGTGCAGCCATACTCACTCATGGACATTTCAATTTTATGGTGTATCAAAATTGCTTGAACACAAAGAATTTGTTGATTTATTTGTTGTTGAATGCAATTGGGTAGAGAAAGTTGTACCTGATTATAAACCTGCCATCATTGAAAATCGTTTCAGCGAAAAATCAGGATTTTAAACTACACGAAAGAGTGTAATATTTTTTATGGGAAGCTGTAAACTGCGCGGTGGCTGCCTAATGAAGTTGGTCGGATTTGATGAAACGTTGATGATGTTTGCCGGCATACACCGAGAAAGAAGGTCGATACCATCTCTAGATTTTTTTCGCGTTCTTTTCGTTCATTCTCGTTAGCAGCGGTTATCAGAGATCGTGGATCACTGAGGACCGGTTAAAGTTCGGTTCCTTCTCTCGGGATGACTCGTTCGTTTATGAAGTCGGTTTTCGGTACCGGTGAAGGAAGTTGAAGCATCATGCCATAAGGGCTTCCTAGGAGAGAAAGCTTTTGACGGGGGTTATATCGGCGAGGATTAGGCGGGGTCCTGAAGTAGTGCCTTGTCGGACTCCCGCTTGTGAAATAATAACGGAAAGTCATGCCGCGAATCAATCTATCAGTTTAGGGGCCCTGTCGAACACAGAATGTTACATGGTAACCAATCACCTCGCCGATATTTTTGAAGGATCGTAAGATGAGCTTCAACAAAAGGTTTTGGAGGTTCACAAAATAATTTATGCACTTTTCGGTTTCTTTGGTTTATTTCTGTATGAAAAAAACTTATTTTTCTTGATGTGGATAAATGAGGAAGAAGTCTCGGTCATTTCGCCGCTCTAGATGAGTAGATAAAAGACTGAAACAACTGGGTTCGTTATGGGGTTTCTCTCATCTCCAAAGAAAAGGAAGTTTGGCGAAATCAAGAAACAAAAACTTAGTCGGAAGGTTTCAAAAAGACGAAAAAAACTCCAAATCGTGCCTGAGATGATGATTCTCTCTATTTAGGTATTTAAATGAAGCGGAATCAGAATTAATTTCAATATTTGTTGTTTAAGTGAGTTTCCACTTAGCGTTTCCATCGAGGGGATTCGAAGTTGAGAACTCGTCAAAAACCCGTGGAGAAGGGAAGTGAACGGGCGGGTGGACGGTTTGTGTCTCTGTTACAACAAATTAGCAAATGAAATTGTTCAGGAGGGTTATTTTCAAAGGGTTGAAAAGTTCAGGGGGAATTAATGAATCTTGTTTCCCGGGGAGTACGTGAGATGTCGAAAATTTGACGGTCGGGTACATAAAAGTGGGGGAGGCGTCACAGATAGGAGTAAGTACGTTATTTGCTCAAGGATTATTCAAGATTAGCAGACAAGAGGAGTTGGTAAAGACCTGGTCACCTGTAGGCAGTGTTGCCAACATGCGGCCACCAAAACCCCCTGAGCCAATCTCGAACCCCCCACCCAAAAAAAAACCCTGAAAGTCAAGGATGAAATAAAAATATCAATGAATACAATACAATTATTCAAGACCATACAGGTTTTAAGAACACCAAAAACATTTTAAAAAATTAACTAGTTTCTTCAGTTTAGGTAGGGTACTTTTTTGTACAAAATATCAAACAGTGAGGTCGCATTCGACCCCATCTCCAAAACCTCCTCATGTCTTCAAAACTTCAATTTCTGTAATAGTAATGAGCACGAACGGACGAATAAACTTCAAGAAATTTTCTTGTTAATAACTGATAAGACTCAATCAAGGTGGTGTTAGTGACTCCAAAATTATAGTCCCATTGAGCCCACGATAGACACTGGTGAATTCGGTGAAGTTTTTCACTTCATTGAATATATTACCTGCTGATATTTTCATTGCTGATTCATTGTCATTCCCCCCAAATCCCTCCCGACTCGTCGGTAAAAACCCCCAAAATCCCCCTGTCAAGAGAAAAACCCAAATTTGGGGGGAAAACCCCCGATTTGGCTACACTGCCTGTAGGTAACCCCCCAGAAGGAAATTTGCCAAATTCAGGAGCGCAAAGATAAACAGCAGATGAAAACTGTCGTCCTCTAGAAGCAATTTTTGTTTATTGTTTACTATACTAAGTTATAGCGCTCTGAGAGCATTAAAAGAAAGATAGAGAAAGAGTAAGCTTAATTTCTTACGCAGTTGCTCTATCATATGCTATTCCTGTTATACCTAAAGAGTACCGATCAGCCATTCATCGTGAACAGGAGAGAAATCAGCTCAATTGCGCCTCTGGAGTTGATCTGACTGCCTCCTAATCACTTCCAATGGTCCCGTGAAGGCTTTATAACTACTAACTGTCTGCACTCTTGCTTAAGGAATCATTAGGTGTCCCTAAGCTACATACTGATGACATGATATTTGTAAGAAAAACCACTGGATGCAGTTACTGCCACCAATACTTGTGATGCCTTACCATGTGATACTTATGATTCTTGGGGATTGGAGACCCATCTGAATGCATGTAATGCAAAATCGGATGAATATTCATCCGGATTTGCAGCTTTTAAGAGTTTATTAAAGAAGAATTTTATACATGAGGAACGGGTTTTCATGATCCCTTGATGCCTGTGGTCATTTGGATTTCAATAATCAGCGGGTCGTTTTTACCACCAGCTAACTTCGTTAGAGGCTACGAGGGGGAGCAGAAGGAACAAGGGTACATCAAGGGAAATCGAGGAACCATGACAAAAAAAGAGGGGTTGTCAACTTTTCTAATCAATAACTCTGTTTCGACGAGAGTCTGTTGATATCGCGGTCAATTCCCAGCTCTTCCCGTTCCAACGTCATTAATTTAGAGTGAACGGACCCATTCAATGCCGCATCAGTCGCTAGAGTTCATTTCGACCCGATGATATCAGTGTTATAAATTACCAATGAGATATCATGCAGACGGAGAAAACCCTGAGAAACTCGAATTTTCAAAGATTCTTGAACATGCGTTCATGGGATCGTAATCGCTATCACCTTATCGCAATTAACATGTGCTCAATAATAACGTTCTCGTACCTTGATGTCGTAGTTTCTTTAAACTTTTTCTTTGTTGCAGATGCTTGTGGTTTATCGGACGTTGCTCACATAGAGTCGTTGCAAGAGAAGTCCCAATGCGCGTTAGAAGAGTACTGCAGGACACAATACCCCAACCAACCTACGAGATTTGGAAAGCTCCTCTTGAGACTCCCTTCTCTGAGAACAGTTTCCTCGCAGGTGAGTTGCACATAAAATAGCATTGTAGAAATCGTGGCGTAAAATTGTTCAAAAACTGAGTTAACCGTTAATATCTTGATGTATCTTTTTGGAAGTCCGATTTTTACCTGCAACCGTTTATCCACTTTTAAGCCAAAACTGATAGCCGTTGGTTATCTTGATACTCCAACTATCGATTGTGTAAGAAAAATTGATAGTAAAAACATAATAACTCAAAGAAAAAACGCAATTCTCGAGTTGACAGACTGTAAAAGGGACTGCGAGGTAGCTTCTACCCTAATGTTTCACCTTGTAGGCTATTAGTTCGGTTTCCTCATCAGGAACCTTCTCAACCTTATTCCTTGGTTCTGTACTTTACGCGAAATAATAGACCCTTATATCGCACCAAGGATTCTTCCAAGTTTCCTTCTTCTACTCCAACAAAATTGGGTTTATATACAGATTCTGCTGATGCAGTCAATAGAGCTTTTGAGGAACCTTATGCTCAAATATACCATAAATTTTACGAAATACATCCAAATTTAACTCACAAAAAAACCGAAAATAATTGTTGATGATCAAGGGGGAAATTAAGGGTTAAGAAGAACGTAGTCGATTTTCACGAAAAACAAAAAATAGTTACAAATTTAAATCGATTTCAACTGTTAGGTCATTATTAGTAACAAACGAGAAATTCTTGTTTGTTACTGACGATGACCTAACAATAGAAATCGATTCAACTTTGTAACTCACTATTATATTATTATTATTACATAGATATTTTTCAAGATACTTAGATGTCAGATGGTCGACTCTCAGGGAGAAAGATCAATTAGATTTAGACAAAACTTTGCGAGTACAACTGTTTTGATCAGCGACCTCTTCGCATTTCTGTCCATTCGATTTCTTAGCTCATGTGGTAGGAGCTCCGATTCAGAATCGGAACGACCGGGGATCGATCTCCTATCGTTCCGATTCTGAATCGGAGCACCTACCACATGAGCTAAGAAAGCGAATGGACAGAAATGAATAATATAGTTAATTTTTGATGATTCAACACAACATGTCATGTTTCACATCACTGAATCGGAGGACTAACTCTGTCAATACACCATAACCCCAATTTTAGTAATAAAAGTGTTTGAAATCGTAAATTTCAATTAAATTAAGGTTCGAATTGAACCAATGTTCCCAACTCTTCATCAAATACTCTATAATTAGATCAGATGAAGATGGAGCGTACCAATCGCCTACCATTCCAATGATGATCTGCATATTCCCCACAATTTTCCCATAATATATTGTTACTCGGTCGATCTGAATTTTTTATCTATTTGATCTCCTAATTATGCATTGAAAATTACTAAATTTTCAATTAGATTGTGTTGCATAATGATATTGTTCAAAAAGTGATGAACTGGATGTAATGCTTGAACTGTACGAAGCAGAAAATTCATTTTGAATGCTTTAAGCAGTATAGATTTTCCAAGTCAAATTGAGAATTCCCCAAATCAAAATTAGAAATCAAAACTTTTTTTGTAGAAGAGAGGAAAAAGATAAGTAATGCAAGATGGGAAAGGATTCATTCATTCATTCATGTTCATAATAAACTTTATTACGTTAGAAAAAGAACATAAATGTAATACTTAAATTAAAATTCATAATATATATCGGTTATTTTCTGTTCACAGGTGATAGAGCAACTGTTTTTTGTCCGACTAGTCGGGAAAACGCCCATCGAAACCCTCATAAGAGACATGCTGCTGTCCGGGAACAATTTCAACTGGCCCTACGCCATGAATACCATGTGACACAGCGTTTGGAGGCACCTAGCTTCCACATGATCTGCTAGTCTAGTCGCGGCGGGCCTGCAGTTACCTCCACCCTTCACCCTCAGTTAGTACTTAACCCCATGAGTGCGATGCGGTCTTTTTTACGCCTCCCGACCCTCGAGAACTAAACCCGGTGTCCTCGATTCCCTTTTTCTCATTGTTATTCGTGTACATAGTGTAAGAGAGAAGAATAAGTTTGATGACGATTCTATCAGCACAGATTTAAAAACGTACTATAATTTATTATCCTATGTGAGACTGTTCAAGAATGAGATACTCAAGCATTTAAGGTAGAGATGACCGAGAAAGAAAAACTTCGCCCGCATCAGCTGGACAGCATATGTGGATACAATATATTCGTACTATTCGGTAAAACCACTTATTCGTTCTAGCCTCGCCACTAAGGTCTTTCAATAGGATTTAATACGGTGACTCCACCTACCAGGTGTCAATCTCGTTTGTCCTCTAACTAATTAGACTTCTTTCAAACTTTGTTTCTCAATCACTCCCATAACATTGCAATCATCTCACCTCAAGTGCTTCTGTACGTAACACATTCCTGAACTGTTTATTGTAAAAATAGGGTCTTGGATTATCGAATCCGATCGAATGAATAGCGACTATAAAGCAACTGAACCTCCCCACGAGGCCACTACGTCTGGTTTGAATTAAATGTATCATGTGTATCTACTAGAAAAAATCACAAAATTGAGTCAATTTCAACCAAAAAAAACTTAATTACATACCCAGAGAGAATATAATTATGTGTTACGGTTATGATCTTGATGTTGATCAAATTGAGTCACTTTCTATCTATAGGACTATCTGTTCAATGCAAATTGATATAAAATTCTCTGCTTTCATGTTCAATACAAATTGTAATCGTGCTACTTCTTGCAAGTATTGTAAGAGTTGAAAGCATGTTTTGGACGAAGAAAAAATAATCTTAATTCAGTCAATTATATTTAATTGTTCTTCTACGTTTGTTTTTCGAGCACATTTATTGATCCAGCAGAACATAAACAAATTTTCTTTTCTATTGCCTGTCTCAGTCACTCATGAAAATGTACTGTTTAATTGACTTTTGTGTAAAAAATTTATAATTTTTTTTCGATGAAAATTTGTCCATTTATTATAAAAATTCTTCGTTAAAGTAAATTGCCTCTTCTATTTACATTTCCTGAAAACTCTACAAATTGAAGTTCATTATCCGTTTTACCAATTAGGTACCTTTTCACGATCCTAGAAGGGTTCTGGAAAAACATTTATTCCTTCAAAGTTCACATAAAAATAATGATAATAATAAAAAAGTTTGTTCTGATAGAATTTCTCAAAAAAGTATTCAATTTCTTTCAATCCAATTCCCATATACGAGTATGGGATTTCGTATTTCTAGAAACATGATTCTTTTATACATCTGACGACTTTTTACAAGTATGCATTTAAATTCATATGAAGGTAAGAACCTACCTGATTGGCCTAACCTAAAAGTTGATAATTTACCGTTTAATTGTCGATCGAACGGTGATGTTATGCGTGGGGTGGTTTATTGATGCTGTATGAATTCATTGTTCTGAGAGTAGAAAAACGTTAAGACATCCATCTTTTCTAACCTTGTTACGAATCTTCACTTCAAGTTTCGCTCAATTTATTCATAATCCTCCTTTATCGTAAAACTAGCACATAGACCGCAAAATATGGATAAATGCACGCATGAATCCCTGTTGTATTTTTTTTTATCGTTACCATGACAATGGCCAAGCCATACATATTAACTTTTTATGACGTTCAGAGAGGAGCATGCAAAATGCCAAAGATTTAGAGACAATTTATAAATAACGAATTGAAAAAATAAAAAAATTACGTGCAATAATACAATGTTGATTCCAAGTATTTTGAAAAATTGAGTAGGTATTGTTGTTCAAAACAGATTGTAAATAAAAATAAATTAAAAATTCTAAAAGTAGGATCAAGGAATGTAAAGTTAATGAATTCAATTCGTTATAATGGAGATATCTTCTAGAAAATTGGAAGGTTCTAATAATATGCCTCCTAATTGAAATGAAAATACCAAAGAAATTCTTAATTGTTTGAGGAGAGTGAAAAAGGTCATACCATGTGAATCAACAAAGCGAAACTTGTGGTGGACTTACGTAGCAATGGGGTGTGCGCATGGGTCGGAAAAACTGTTTATTGTTATTTTTAATCTAAACTAGAACTCATTCTGAGAATTTTGACACCAACCGCGACCTTCTAGCTTGAGAAGACCTTTTTCTATGATTTTTCAAAGTTTCGAATGTTTATGACGTCACAGTCGGCTGGGGAGTCCCGCCCAGGCGGGTGGGGGGCGTGACGTCATAATCATTCGAAACTTTGAAAAATCATAGAAAAAGATCTACTCATCCAAAAAGAGAACGGCCGGTGTCAAAATGATCAGGATGAGGACCACTTTCGATTAAAAATTTTTTAAAAAAATCAGGCGCACCCCCCATTTAGCACTAACGTCGACCGAATCGTTAACTGTGTATTGTGAACTTATTATAAAATGACGTGAAAGGGTTGAAAATGATCGAACTGTAAATATTTTATGAAATTTTGGGGATCGCTCATTCACATTTTCATGATGAGCTCGTTGTTATAGTATAAAGAATATATATAAATATATAAAGCTGAATAAAAGTGTTCATTTTTTGAAAAAATCAACTGTAATGTAGTTACTTAATGAATAAGAAATATTTGTTAGCTATCGTCATTATCATGTTTTGTAGTTACCAATCGTTTTTAATTTTCACCTCTTGCTTTTACGCTGCGTTTTGCCAATGAATGCTTAGGTACAATGTTTGCAAAAACCGTCAAAAGATGTATATTTTTTTGAAATAATTTAATTTAATACCCCTTGTTGATATGACGTGTCAAAATATCACTCATTTATTTTATATCGAAGACTGATTTTAAAAGAGGGAATTTACCTAGTAGATATCGTGAAAGAAAAGGGAAAAACATTAATTTGATAATTGATAATACGTTAAATTACAGATAGAATTAATAACAATGAATATGTTATTATCAAATATAATAAATACTGAATAAATCACAGTTTACTCGTAGGTACCTACAAGTTTTATGTAAATTGGCTCAGTCATTCTTAATTTGTATCGTCGCTCATTGTACTTGGTTTTTTGTATAAATATGGAGTTGTGTCCATTTTAATATAGCGAAAATCCGTGTAAAGTAATTCTTAAAGTACTATATTGGGAAAACAGTTAGTGTTGTTGCATTAGGAATCGTAATTCTTTGTTACTATAAAATAATAGAAATTGTTATTTTGTTTCGTTCGAAAGAACAAATCTGTGTATTTTCGTTTCTTTTTTTAAGTAAAATTATTATAGTTAAGAATTCAATTTGATTTCAATAAATGTTGCGCTACAGAGATGGATGTAATCAATCGTACCATTATTATATTTCCTATGTACAGGAACCCAATACAGAATACTTATTGAATTTTTAACACGATTGTTTTTTACGAATCCTTTCCAATTCCTCAGTTTATCGTAAAAAACGGGGAATTTGCCTCACAATTTTTTAATTTTTTTTTTTCGAAATAGGGTTTGTTGATACGGAAGAAAACCATAGTGTGCCGATCGAAAAAAAGCATCGAAGAAATTTAGAGAATTTAAAGAAGATAGAAATTTTAAATGTACCGGGAGTCTGTGACGTGACGAATTTCCTCTTACGACAGCAGCACGTGAGTTACGACGCAATTTTAATTAGTTCAGGTGGCTAACTCTACCCCTAAATTACTACATAACTAATTAAAATTGCGTCGTAACTCATAAAGATGGAAAAAGAGCGATTTTTTAGTTAAAACCACCTACTTTTCGGCCGCCGTTTCGAAAAATTCCAGTTAAATCCAAAAATGGATACCACCACTTGATTCAGGGTCGCTAATTATAATTATTCAATAATTATTGAAAAAACATGTATCACCTTCATCTCAATTCTGGCACAATCCAGGGGTTGCGCATGTTTACGCGCTCACTGACGGGTTGTGCGCAACCAAAAACAAGTGGGTGTGGCACATAGCTTCCACGTATCCATAACCCGATTGTATTGATGATCCGATGCATATTAGTTAATCTCAAACCATCAATCTCTAAATACCTTCCACTACCGTCATAGGAGACCATTTACACCAACCCGCACAATCCCTGAAAGTTTCATCGAAATCGGACAAAAATTGTAGAAGTTTAGGCTGTGGCAAGGATTTCATGACAGACACGGAACCAAAATTGGTCAGGAAGGACGGAAGCTTGAGACGCGAGTGGAAATTTTGATTTTGGAAATCATTTCTTTTTCAACCTTTAAAAGTGAAAACATTGCTTCCTTCACCTTGGTAGACTCGGAAGCAAAAGTACCAAGCCAATATCCTGAAAAACGCATTATTTTTTGGCTCTAATTAAGAGCTCCGAATTCGGAGATACAGGAACACAACGTTACACCGTTCATATTAGACGAAGTTCGTAGCAAAAGTGCTCAGAAGAAACAAGTTTGTCGGCACGCAATTAGAAGAAACTGCAAAGAAAACAACTACAGTGATAGTTGTACTATAGTACCTACTATAGTTACTACTCGTACTTGGACACCTTTCCGACAACAGTGATCTAAAGTTCTTGATGTTCATACCAAATTTGTTTCTGGAAAAAAATAATAATCTGTCAAAATTTCAACCCCCTGTTACGCTCCCTTTCATCCAAAAATCGCAAAAACTACTACCAGAAAAAACCAGGACAGAAATCAATCAGGTCAGAATTGGTCGGTTCTACGGCACAACCAACCAGTTTTGTTTCCATAAGAAATCTAAAGTAACTTGTTGAACATAATGTAGTCACCTAATTATGAAGTAACATAAATATCAACGGTTACAGTCCCTTACCTGAGAATGAACTGGAGTTGTTGAACAGACATCGTCGTGTTGAGGTACACAGGTGACTTCCAGTGAACTCAAATCACTCACTTTCACTGAACGAACCAGATAATGGCCATATTTCACTCCCAACCTCGGAAACCAATCACTAATCACAGAAATCACAACAGGGGAAACAATGAAGAAGCTGAAGATCTCATTATGAAATCGGAAAACACTGCACAGTTTCAGAAGTGATTAGCTGAGCCCTGGAGACTGACTGGAAGATAGCAGTCAATCCACCTAGTGACGATTCGATACTTTCGATATTTATCTATATCGATATTTTGTTTTGATATTTCCGATATTTGTATCGATATTTTTCTTGCGATATTATCGAATATTGAAAGGAAAATATTGATATCGGAAGAAAAAAAATCATCGGTAGTGATGGTTATATTCCTTCCCTAATTTATCAATTTCTCCTAAAATATAAAAATAATAAAGAACCAAAATAAATAGAAACAAAAGATGATGAAACACATAAACAACAATGTTGAAATAACATGACAACCCATGACTGTGTCCGACATAGTTTCTGTTTTGTATTAATTTAGTATATTATGTATCAATACAACTTTCTACGAGTATTAGTTGAACTGGAAATTTTATGGTAACGATAAAAACGATGCAAAAACATATTCGATATCAGTGAAATCAATATTTTTCTTTCGATAATTTATCATGATCATTCATGTTGATAAGAACAGACGCAAAAACAAATTCGATATCAGTGAAATGTGTATTTTTCTTTCGATATTCTATCGATATCACTCATCTTGCAGATGCAAAAACATATTCGATATCAGTGAAATCAGTATTTTTCTTTCGATATTCTTTCGATATCACTTATTATATTGATATAAAAAGATGCAAAAACATATTTGATATCAGTGAAATCAGAATTTTTCATTCGAAATTCTACTGATATCACTGATATTGATAAAAAAAGATGCAAAAACATATTCGATATCAGTGAAATCAGTATTTTTCTTTCGATATTCTATCGATATCACTTATTATATTGATAAAAAAAGATGCAAAAACATATTTAATATCTGTGAAATCAGAATTTTTCATTCGAAATTCTACTAATATCACTGATATTGATTTAAAAAAAGCAAAAACATATTCGATATCAGTGAAATCAGTATTTTTCTTTCGATATTCTATCGCTATCACTTATTATATTGATAAAAAAATTGGTTGCCTGTAAAGTCGGTATACGGGCGAAAGTTTTATTACGTGACAACGACTTTGAGAGGTAAAATAATTTTAATGTTAATATTCATTCGTATAGTAGGAAGAAGGATAAAATAATAGTAACAATTTAAAACATTTATTTATACAAAGAATTATATTTAAAACATGAATTTATACAAATAATCTCGCACTGAATTTCATACGAACGTCATTTATTTCATCATGTTATATTATCAGTCTGAAATTATTTACCTTTGCTGTTTGAATTGTTGCGATGGACGAAACTACCTTCACATTATCACTACACAATCGTTTTATAATTAACTGGCAACGTGTAAAATTGTATGCAGGCGCCTAAATAGAAGCGCAAGACATGAACCGGTGTGTATGCCTATCTCTCTTGCTCTGTCTCTCTCGCTCTTAGGCGGGCTAACTGTGCTCGAGTGGAAGGGACGCGTGCCTCTCACTCGCTCTCATTGTGAGCGCATAACGTGAGCGGAGCGTAACGCAGTTTCTTGAAGTGTCACCCGGCAAACCAATTTATAAGACATTGTCACGTCAAAAAGATGCAAAAACATATTTGATATCTGTGAAATCAGAATTTTTCATTCGAAATTCTACTGATATCACTGATAATGATAAAAAAAGATGCAAAAACATATTCGATATCAGTCACTATGACACATCAATATTTTCTTTCGATATTCTATCGATATTAGTGATATCGATATTTTGACGTGACAACGTCTTATAAATTGGTTTGCCGGGTGACACTTCAAGAAACTGCGTTGCCGGGTGACACTTCAAGAAACTGCGTTACGCTCCGCTCTTGTATGCGCTCACAATGAGAGCGAGTGAGAGGCACGCGTCCCTTCCACTTCTCTCGCTCTTTCTCTCTTCCGCCTAAGAGCGAGAGAGACAGATCGAGAGAGATAGGCATACACACCGGTTCATGTCTTGCGCTTCTATTTAGGCGCCTGCATACAATTTTACACGTTGCCAGTTAATTGTAAAACGATTGTGTAGTGATAATGTGAAGGTAGTTTCGTCCATCGCAACAATTCAAACAGCAAAGGTAAATAATTTCAGACTGATAATATAACATGATGAAATAAATGACGTTTATTTCGTTTCTCAACCAATAATAATTTGTTTAAATTTTGAATTTCTCTCTTCGAGCTCAAATAAAATTTTGTTAATATGAAATTCTGTGCGAGATTATTTGTATAAATTCATGTTTTAAATATAATTCTTTGTATAAATAAATGTTTTAAATTGTTACTATTATTTTATCCTTCTTCCTACTATACGAATGAATATTAACATTAAAAATTATTTTACCACTCAAAGTCGTTGTCACGTAATAAAACTTTCGCCCGTATACCGACTTTACAGGCAACCAATAATTTTTTTCTTCCGATATTTTATTGATATCGATACAGCCTTCCGATATTATTTCGATGTTGAATATCGCATCGAAAGGTACATCGAATCGTCACTAAATCCACCAGCCACTATGTATGGATTAAGATTCAGTACCAGTTTTCAATTTTGAATTCGTTGTTTGAATGAATGATATTGGGGGATCCAAAAAAATTATTTAGAAGGCAGTGTCGATTACAAAATTTGAAGACCGATATTTTATTATTGCATTATAATTACGTTGGTTGGTTTATTCATTTGTCAAGAGAAGAATTCATCACTGCGACATGGTTAGCCTGCATATTCAACAGTAATAGGTATTACTACTCAATGGAATGGCTGTTCAAGGCACTTTGATTTGTCCTTGAAGTTGAATAAGCTGTTCGCTTCTCGTCGCGTTCCTCTAACATCTATCTATCTATCTAGAGTCATGAATGAGATCTTTGTGTGTTTTATTGTGACATAATAAAACAACGGTGGAAACGTGGTGGAACGTGAATCCAATTCGCGAGACTTCTGTGCACAAATTTCGTATTTATTTCGGTATTTATGACTCACGATTTGTGATTCAAACCTGACTCGACTTACGAGGTTTTACACTTTTACTATCGAAATATTACATTAATACATTGTATTAATGTAATATTTCGATAGTAAAAGTGTAATTAATACATTGTATTAATTGTATTTTGTATTAATGTAATATTTCGATAGTAAAAGTGTAAAACCTCGTAAGTCGAGTCAGGTTTGAATCACAAATCGTGAGTCATAAATACTGAAATAAATACGAAATTTGTGCACAGAAGTCTTGCAAATTGGATTCTCGTTCCACCAGCTTGCTTGTAATATAAATTTCCATCCAAAAGAGATACAGAAAGGAGCAGCCCCTGAAACTAGTTCTTTTTTTCGTCCCCTGAAAAATTTATATTTTCGGACTTACAAGGATTTACACGTTTACTATCGATTTTTTCGAGTATCTTGAGCAGTCAGTAATTATTCTTATCGGAGTTTACCAAAGGTAAGTACGTATTTTGCTCCTATGGACCATCGGTCTATTTCAATCGATTAATTAATAGAAAATTAATAGTACTCAGAGTCTACTAGGTTCTACTACCTTACTTGCACCTCCCGCATTTTCACTTTTCAATTTTAAACATTTTGAAGTAATTTTCGCTTCACACTTCAATCAAAGAAATAAATGTGTGCCTTCATTAGGATATTTCATTATTGGTTTCTAAGGATGCAAAACTGAGTACGACTCGAAGAAAAGACCAACAATTCCTACAGAGCTCTAGGTGGTCTCATTCGATGATAAAATTCATGAAAATTAAATTGATGAAAATACGACCTTTATATCAAACGTTTTTGAGCTAGGAAAAATTTCAACCCTTCTTCCTCAACCCTTAGAAGTGACTGACATCAACCAAAAGCTTCGGGGCACAATTAGACACCAAATGGAGCAAATAGGTACACAAAATTCATCAAAACCAGCCTGTGGTAAATTTTTGTTCAATTTTTGGAGGGGGGGGGGTTAAAAATGTTTCTTCTTGGTCGTTTAATTATTATTGAAAATAATGAACCAAAATTTAAAAAGGGGCATATTACATTTTACGGTTTTTAGCGCACTTAGTCAGGAACACAGGATTTTCAGGATCGCCGATTTGGGAATAAACTACCCTTTGGTAGGAAACAATATATTATTCCGCAAGTAATTTTATTCCAAATTTTGTAGGTACCTACGTGATGGGTAGATTTTAGACTGTTGACTCCAGCTCAGACATGATTGTGTACATAGTTTACACCTACAGTGGCTCTCAAGGCTCAATTACTTGACTTGAGCCAAAATTGATGGAGGCTAGTCTAGATTAAAACTACCTACCTTCTATACGAAGTGAAGCAGGTTTTCACAACAATTATTTTCAATTTTGAAGGATCATGATTGTCTACAGTATACCTATCCCTGTCAATTTAAAAATTAATTCAACATTGCCATGACATTTTCGCACTATTTCGTTTTTGAACTATGAATTTCGATAATTCAATTCATATCCAGTAACTTTTGAAAGTAGGTTAATACTTATTTCACCCGGTTTTTCCAAATAGATCTTCCGATATGACGAATATATCGATATATTTCTTCCAAAATGATGTTAGAAACGTTTCAATTCACCTAAATACTTACTTCTTCAATTTCTTCTAATTACATCACCCGACATGTCGATAAATGTCTTCATAAATTAATTTTTTATATTTTCAAAACGTTTTAAGCCACCTACCTACTTCAAGACGTTTTCAAAGAAAATCTTCCGATATATCGAAATATCGATATATTTTCTCCGATATATCGTAGGTATCGATATCTCATTGACAACATATCATTTGATCTGTATATCGATATATTTCATTCGATATGCCATCCCTACCCTTTGGAACCGTAAAAACATATAAAAATGCCAAGTGGGTGTGGCGCAAAGCTTCCTCCTATCTTTTATTATCCCGATTGTATAGATGTTCCGACGCATCGCAGTTGAGCTTCAACTATCAATAACTGAGCAACTGAGTAGGTACCTACGTATAAATAGTCCGGGAGCCCGGCTGAAAAAGGGCAACTGATCGATAGAAAAGTACCAATTGTAGAATTGCATAGTACTAATCGTGGTTATACAAGAAACGCACGTCTGCCGTTCCAAAGCCGTCGGATTCAAAGATGGCGGCCGACGAAACACAACCCAAAATCATGAAAATCTGACTTACAGGTAGATGCATGAAATTTTGGACAATGGTACTTGACTGTATGAGTAATCCAAAAATGCAAATCTGCCACTCAGCAACCGCCGGGTCGCCGGTGCAGACGCGGTCCAAAAACACATATTTTAGGGTCCAAAATCGACTTATAGGTAGATGCATGAAATTTTGGACAATGTTACTTGAATGTATGAGTAGTCCAAAAATGCAAATCTGCCACTCAGCAACCGCCGGGTCGCCGGTGCAGACGCGGTCCAAAAACACTAATTTCGGGGTCCAAAATCGACTTATAGGTAGATGCATGAAATTTTGGACAATGTTACTTGAATGTATGAGTAATCCAAAAATACAAATCTGCCACTCAGCAACCGCCGGGTCGCTGGTGCAGACGAGGTCCAAAAACGCAAATTTTGGGGTCCAAAATCGACTTACAGGTAGATGAATGAAATTTTGGACAATGTTACTTGAATCTATGAGTAGTCCAAAAATGCAAATCTGCCACTCAACAACCGCCGGGTCTCCGGTGCAGACGCGGTCCAAAAACGCATATTTGGGGGTCCAAAATCGACTTACAGGTAGATGAATGAAATTTTGGACAATGTTACTTGAATGCATGTGTAATGCAAAAAAACAAATCTGCCACTCAGCAACCGCCGGATCGCCGGTGCAGACGCGGTCCAAAAACGCAAATTTTGGGGTCCAAAATCGACTTATAGGTAGATGCATGAAATTTTGGACAAAGCTACTAGAAGGCATGTGTAATGCAAAAATGCAAATCTGCCACTCAGCAACCGCCGGATCGCCGGTGCAGACGCGGTCCAAAAACCCTTTCGGTTTGGGGACCAAAAAGAAACTTATAGATAGATGACTCAAATGTTGGGCAATAATAGTAGGTATGATAAGTAACATAAAAATACACGTCTGCCAACGGAAAGTTGATGGATTGCAAGTGCAGACGAAGTCCAAAAACACACATCCGGGGGTCCAAAATGAACTCATTTGTAGATGGCTGATATTTTCAACCATGATACTAGGAGAAAATTGTAACTTATTAATGTAAGTCTGCCACTTCAGAGCCGCTGAGCCACTGGTGCAGACGAGGTTTCCCAAAATCTCAAATTGTTGGAGTCCATGTGGACTTACAGGTAGACGGCTGAAATGTTGTCCCATAGTCGTGGGTAAGGTATAGGACATGAAAATACACGTCTGCCAACGGAAAGTTGATGGATTGCAAGTGCAGACGGACTTCATAAAGTCATGCAGCTTGAGTTAATGAGCGAATTTTCAAAATGCTATTTCTACTGATTTTTGACTATTTTCGAATGGTGACCATTTTTCGAAAATCTTGATAAGGTTTTCTGATTGAAATTTTCAATCAGATTCTTAACATCATCATACTTTTTCATATGTTAGAGGATAATAAGCTCTGAAAACCTCAAGATCACTTTTTTGACACTACTTTTTCACCCCTTAGTATTCGTCGAAAATATTGACCGATGGACTTAATCTTGGATTATCTGGATTCTTTAGCTAGTACATACGACCATATTTCGACTGGAAGGACACACATAAATCCTTATATGAATCTGATGGATGGTTATTGAAGGAAAAATTACAAACAAAATTCAAATTACCTAATATGATGGTTTGTTAATGCAAGCATTCCAGGGTTCGTCCCATTGGATAAGTATTAGGTTAATCTAAACCAGTTGTTGGTAAGCGATAAAACACGCATTTTTATTTAGATTCCTCCTGCACAAAACAGTTTCACTCAATGTTATTTAGTAGATAAGTATTTTGAGTAAGAGATAGTGGACCTCCTCTCCCACCCCTCGCCTTTACCCACCATAACATTTCTAGCGGCATGCGAGCATCGAATTGAAACAACCATTCGAAAATCCAAGATCTACGATACCACCCTCACCAATGGTGCCAGTTTGGCGGTAGTAAGTCGTAACGTTGAAATGTCGTCTGTTAGTTTTGGTTAGGCAGTCCGTAGAAGTTTCATCCCTATTTAAGGTGAACACACACAGAAACCCACGAAACATGCGGTTTGTGGTGTCCTGGCACCATGGTGGAACCAATAATTAGTTCCATGGTGATACTGAGAATAATTCATGAAATACCAGAGATATAATATACCTCTATATTATAGAAAATTTTCCCCAATTTCACAGCTTGAGTACAATTAGTAAGCTATAAGGAACCGAAATATTGAAAAATTGTTGTAAATATTTGTTTTGTGAATATTATCCCCCCGCTAATTTTGGTACTCTGGTGTGTGCAACAGAGAAGTTATTTGAGTCTGAGTCTGAGATTATGCCCGAAAACGCACGTTTTGAGCACTAAACCCCCCTTCAAAGATCAAATTCAAAATTGAAATAAATTCAGTAAATTCCAGGAGTGAATACAGTTCATCCATGAGAGCGAAAACATTCTTTTGTGTGAGACATATAAATAGTTTCGAGTTACACTCATGAACCTTATGATCACATCATTTGGTATTCATAAATTCAGTCAGTCATGATTCACATTTTATATCATTCTCTACTAAAGTGAAGACTGATTACCATTTGATTTCAATGTCAAAATATTGTGGTGAATATTTACAAAAATGATGAAGGAAACCTCAAAATAAAGGAAATGTCCCAATTTGCGTAGCTATCCTCCTACCACCCAAAAATCAAGTTTGCACAAATCCCCGCACTCTTCCACTCGCCGTGCTAAAACATGCAGGGCTTCTTGGTCTGGTTCATGTAGATCAGATTGGCATAGTATTATTCTGCTAAGGAATTCCCAAGTGGAACAGCTCACATCATTTAAAGCTAAAACATACAATAAATTCCATAATGGATTACAGTTCACCCAGGGAAACGAAGAAATTAAGTTGCGTGAGATATTGAAATAGTTTCAAGTTACACTCTGGCACCGTATGATCACATCATTTGGTATCAATGAATTCAGTCAGTCATGGTTCAAGTTTATTATCATTTTCTACGAAACTTAAGTCTGAATTATTCAGGCATGAATACATTCAACCTGTATTATACAGGTTGATTTCAATATTAAGTGAATATTTTTTAAAATTATGAAGGAAACCTCATAATAATAGATGTCCCAGTTTGCGTATTGATGCTCCTATGACCAAAAAATCAATTCTGCACAAAATTTAATTAATCTCGCAAGGAATTTAAGTTCAACATCATAAAGGTGTTGGTCGTAGGCATCCTTACCGCTCATAAATCCTGTTTGGTATTTCCCTATATCTCTTTTAGCAAAAGGAAGAAGCCTGAGAAATACTATCCGTGACAGCACTTTATGTGCACAAGACAGCAAAGAAATTCCTCGGTAGTTCCCAGAATCATGGACATCACCACACCCACATGGATCATCACATGTTCGTACGCTGAACATTTATTTGTTCCATAGTGAAGGAAACAGGTGTTGAACGTAAGGCAGGGAGTGACATTTTGAGGGTGGATATCTAATGATTCTGGTGGTATTCCTGGAATTTACTGGGTGATTATTTTACTTCAGAAGTTGGCATATCAGCAAGTGAGGGAAATCATTCATGAGAAGGATGCCTACGACCAATTTCTTTTTGATGTTTAGTTAAACTAAATTACTACCTGGATTGTAGATTGTAGATTGTACCTGAATCCGCGGATCAGAGTAATGAGAGCTCAAAGCGCTGAAACCTAGTGGCTTATAATTACTACCTAGCGAGAATATTACATTTTGTGCAAACTTGATTTTTGGGTGATAGGAGGATAGCTACGCAAATTGGGACATTTTCCTTCATATTGAGGTTTCCTTCATCATTTTTGAAAATATTCACCACAATATTTTGACATTGAAATCAAATGGTAATCAGTCTTCACTTTAGTAGAGAATGATATAAAATTTGTAACTTGAAACTATTTCAATATCTCACGCAACTTAATTTCTTCGTTTCCCTGGGTGAACTGTCATCCATTATGGAATTTATTGTATGTTTTAGCTTTAAATGATGTGAGCTGTTCCACTTGGGAATTCCTTAGCAGAATAATACTATGCCAATCTGATCTACATGAACCAGACCAAGAAGCCCTGCATGTTTTAGCACGGCGAGTGGAAGAGTGCGGGGATTTGTGCAAACTTGATTTTTGGGTGGTAGGAGGATAGCTACGCAAATTGGGACATTTCCTTTATTTTGAGGTTTCCTTCATCATTTTTGTAAATATTCACCACAATATTTTGACATTGAAATCAAATGGTAATCAGTCTTCACTTTAGTAGAGAATGATATAAAATGTGAATCATGACTGACTGAATTTATGAATACCAAATGATGTGATCATAAGGTTCATGAGTGTAACTCGAAACTATTTATATGTCTCACACAAAAGAATGTTTTCGCTCTCATGGATGAACTGTATTCACTCCTGGAATTTACTGAATTATTTCAATTTTGAATTTGATCTTTGAAGGGGGGTTTAGTGCTCAAAACGTGCGTTTTCGGGCATAATCTCAGACTCAGACTCAAATAACTTCTCTGTTGCACACACCAGAGTACCAAAATTAGCGGG